>JBBPFD010000489.1:498248-558178 GCA_038363315.1 Mugilogobius chulae
GAGGAGAGAGAAGAGAAGAGGAGGGAGGCGTGGTCAGTGGTGTGGATGGAGGAACAGGTGCAGTAATACACGGCTTATGACTCAATTACAAACGCAGTGGCATTTCACATTTACACCAGAGCAGGACGTCTACGAGTTTCTTTCGATTTCAGTCAAATGTTTGAGTTTCTAATAAAACAAAATGCAGCAGAAACGTGATCTTACCGCACTGGGCTGCACATACTGTATATCACAAAACTCTAGCACTAGCCCTGATTGGAGAATTCGACCGTTAATTGCACCCACTTGTGTAAACTCAAGAGATGAACTTGGTGACCAGACGAAATATACGTATTAACTTTTCCAGGTGAATTACAAATGTACTGATAATGCAATAATTGTCATCATGGAACGTTAGTTGGCATGTTTATATTCAGAATAGCTTCATGAGTATTTCCTGTTAGCGTTAGCATTTAGACATAAAAACAGCCCCTAATAAACTCACTTTGGTCTCTTGGTAAAATAGTATTCTGATTCTTTCACATCTTTTCAGAGACATTCACCACAGCTCACTGTTCACTGTCTGATCTTCTAAGTATTTATTCATTTTTGAGTGGCATAGTGAAACCCCCACAGAAATGAACTGAACAGGAAATGCTCAGAAGTACAGAAGTTAGCTATTTTGAAAATAAACGATCCAACTGACAAGAGAGCCTATAGAGGTTATGCACTGACATCATTTTATTCCAAAAAGGCATAGCAACATTTCCTCAATGTATTTCTTTGTTGTCATGGCAACAGTTTGTCTGCTACAACAGTTGATGATTTAGGACATTTTAACTGCAACAAACGGACTAAAAAAACATATTTAAAAAAAAAAAAGGTAATAAGTTTAACTGTGTGTGATTATAATGTCTGATAAATGTTGTTTATCTGCTTTGCTACAACTGTTGACTTGATTTTCTCTTTTTACATGTCAGTTACAAACCCAGTGCTCAGTAGACTTGTGGTGGGTTGAATTTATTATCAAACTGTAGTGTATTTTTCCTGTTTTAGCTGTTTATTGAACTCTTTAACCATTGGCCATCCATTCTTAATGAGTTTTCTTATTAACTGTAACATGTTCATTGATTTATTTGATTTGTTGATTGTTCTGTGTGTAAAAATTAGGTTTAAGTAAATAAGTCTTCTGTTGGGTTTGTAGTGAGTGAAAAAAAATCAAAATGGATGCTTCCTACAAAAGTAAGCCCCAATTCTTCAGTTCTGTAAAGCCTTGTTTTGATTAAAAATGACCAAAAATTGAAACAATTTTTTTTACAATTTCCATTGAAGCTTGTGTAGATGATTCTGAGTCATGGTTTAGTCCTGTTTGAGCTTCTTCTTAGTCCTTTTTATAGTCCCGGTTTTGCGCCACACGTGCAGATAATTCAGCCTCAGTGTTTGGGAGGATTGATGACTGTTGGCTTGGCTCTGAAGTCGTCCGCGCTCAGACAAAAGCGGCGCCGTGGCAGTTCATTTAGCGCCGCGCTCTCATCGGACACAGATCTATAATTGAAATGACAAAAAGATCCATGACGCGGCGTCGGAGCGAGGCTTTAGGAGCGGGTCTGAGCTGTCAATCACCGCAGGAGGGGGCGGGACGAAGGGTCAGGGTGGAAGACGCTGGGTTTTACTCAGAAAGATACAACGCAGCAGTTTATCGGGACAGACTTCTTGGCAAGGACTGTCACAAATGAATACTTAAGTGGTCAAATAGGCTTCGAGAAATTCAATCTACATGGTTAATATCAGGGACAGGACTATTCTGCTGTAGTTATATTGGTTACATGACCAGCTGTTCCTTAGTTAAATCTCTGCACATTGTCTTATGTACTATTCACACGCTATAATATTTACCTCGGGACGTCTGTAAACTTTAAATTACCCCAAGACGTCTGAGTTTTTTACAGGCTTTTGCATGGGGATATTTGATGTTTGTAAATTTTACAGACTTTATGATAACTGGGCTGGGTATTGTCAAGAGCCTTCAGATACAATACGTATTCCGACACATGTATATCTGGATACAATTAATGCAATATAAAACAAAAAATATAATTTACCGACCAAAATGAAAAAACAGAAAAAAAAACTATACTCCTTAAAGTAAATGTTAAGAATGTAATGTAGAATGAGAAAATGCAGAAAAATTGTGTTTTTACATTGTTTTTTATGTTTGATAAAAGTCACTTTCAGTTCAACAGTTGTAGCCTTAAAGTGAACCCTGGCTATAATCACATGTTTACCCTAAAACTCTTATAATATCATCACTTATATAAATACAGGATAAATACCTTGGAAATATTTGTAGTTTTATTAAAATAGTGTTTTAAAGAGATACCTGGAGGCTGCCATTTTGCTTTGGTTATGACATCAAATGGTTGTCTGTGTCTTCTGGTGGTTGTCAAGGTAACAGCCTAGGGAGCAACTATGGTAGGAGCAACCATGGCAACAACAAAAAGCAACCATTTGACATCATCAACCCCAGAATGCATTGCACCTGGACAATATGGCTACTCCCAGTGGCTCCAAAACAATGACAATTTTATAAAAAATAGTAAGGGGTTATATATTTGTTTGCAATTCATTTTAGTAAGCATGGCCAGAACTAGCATTTAAGCCATATTTATCTTCATAGTCAGGGATCCTTTTAAAGCAGCTGTCCAGGGTCAGGAGTATAAAATTTTTCATGAGTTTAAGCATCCCAATCTACTGTATGTATCCCGGTACGCCTCCCTGTGTCGATACACATATTGCCAACGTTTGACATGATATTTTCCGATATTGATACATCCGGTACAACCCTAATGACAACAACCTTTTACTTTATTGATGAAATGAGCGTCTTTTGTCTTTTCGATTTGTTTTCACTTGAATTAGCTTTAATACCTGAGCTGCAGCAACGTAAATGTGGCTCTTCGTCACGTTGTTGTGTTCGTCGATCAAAATCACATCCACACCATCAGATTTCTTACGAAACAGTTGTAGACAATCTCTCTTTTAATCCATTTACTATGCCAAAGTATCTCCATCCAAACATTGCAGAGTTCTGTCCAAACATCCATCTTTTTGACCTTATATTGCTATGACAGCGGGGTTGGTGTACTTACTGTTCAAGAATTTTTCAATCGTAGTTATCTTTTGTTTTTTAATCATAGAAAAAAAAAATCATTTGAGAATGATTTGTAAAGAATGTTAGTAATATTTTAGTTCAAATCTGAAGGTAAAATAAGCCGCAGAGTCATTATTAATTAATTTATAAACAGTTTACTAAAAACACAGACATACACATTTGCACGGCTTTAGAATTACATGAGAACGTTTGAGTTTGGAGAATTACTGGAGGTAAAATTCAGGGGAAACTTTACAGACAGACTAACTTTGAGAGATAAAAAATCTCTCCAGAAGGTGGTGAAGTGGGCGAGTAGACTGATAGGCTTGCCTTAGCTCAACATGTCAGAGCTGTATACCACTCAGCTCCTGCGTAAGGCCAGGGCCATATCTATGGACCCCACACCCACTGTATGAGGAGTTTGTGCTTCATCGCTCCGGGCGACGCTTTGTGGTTCCTCAGGGAAAAACTAAACAATACAGAGAGAGTTTTGTAGCTGCAGCGATTAGATCTCTGAACAAAAATGGGGTTTAGAGGATTGGACGGCTGTAGACTTTTTTGGACAGAAATTTATCTCTGGGGTACTACTTAAGAAACCTTGAACTTTAATAGCCCACTTTACAATTGACATCACGCTCAAACCGGCGCGTGTTTGATTAAATGGCAACAACTTTACGTAATCGCCCTGTAAGGCCAGAACTGGTGTATGAATGAAACGTTATGTTTGCTTAGAACTGAAAATGGAGGACATTGTTTTGACAGAAGAGGACATACCAGGTGCTTTAACTGTTGTTAATTGTGAAAATAACTTAGTTTTGGAACCACCTTTACTCATGCAACCACCACGCCACACTCGAGTATGTTTGTCTGCATTTTTCACCCACAATGCTGTACGTCACAATCTATTTTTAGAAACTGGGAAAAGCGCTATTTTCAAAGACATGGACAATTCACACGAGAGTAGAATTTCAGACGACATCTGTAATTATTGCAATTTACATGAAGTCCAGAGATAAATATTATGCCGTGCGAATAGGACATGAGTCTTGAGGTGGACTTCTTTGGTTTTATGCTTTTCTTATCAGTCCAAACTTGTACTATAACTGACCAAACTGTCGTCTTTGCAGGCTGCCCTGACGCCCCGGCTCCGGTGTTTAAGGTAAAGTGGTTTTAAAGTTCTTCCTCACAGCGCTCAGTCTCCGGTGGGAGGGAAGAGGTGAAGCCCGGTGAAGTTTACGAGCGTGTCCTCAGTTTAAACTCCTCCTGCATTTCCTCCTCTTCAGACGCGTCATTAATTTGGACAATGGCCCTGCGCCGCACAGAGCAGCCGCCCAGCCGCAGAAATACAGTTTAGAGAGGGATTACTTCACAAACAGGTAAACAGGGGCAGGCTTTTACAGAGCGCTCTGGGAAGGACAAGTCAGGACAGTTCAGTTTAAAACACGTCAGGGTTTTTGATTAAATACCAACAGAAAACGTTAAATCAATAAATATATAAAAGGTGTTGAGTCGTGGTTCAGTTTATTTAAAGCTTTATCAGCGTGTGAGTGAGGTAACTCTGGGGTTAACCCTGGTTTGATGGTTCTGTGATGACTTTTTATCGATTATCTCGGCTTTAACAGATCAATATCTTATGATTTTTGCGATTTTAAAGGCGCACTGTTCTGGAGGTGAAAAGTCAACTAGTCAATTCAGTAAAAAATACACAATTAAAACCATACTTTAGGGCAATCCGAATGAGAATAAATATATTTCATGCCATAATGTGAAGATAGTAGGGCTGCAACAAGTTAATCGATTAATCGCAACTAATCAATTATTGAAATGATAATCATCAACAAATTTAGTAATCAAATAATCGTTAACTGGTCTTTAAAGTAGAGACCTGCACGGGACTAGATTTTCATGACCGCTCCCGCCCGATCCCGAGGCCCCCATGTGCCTGCCCGCCCGAGAAACCCCCGTGGGTCCCGTCGGGTCCCGGCTTTTTTTTTTTTTGGTGACACGGAGGTTGCGTGGCAACATGGACACAGATGTCTAAACTGCATAACTCTCTGCATCTCGTTTTAAAACGATTAGGCACTAGCCTAAATAATCTGCAACAACAATTATGTTCATTAGACAAGACATTCAATCATAAAGCGATGTCTGTGTATTTCTTACCTGAAATACAAAGCTCCTCACACCTCCAGTTTCTTGCCCAAACTCCGTGTGTATTATTTCCATCTCCCCGTGCGTTAAAGCCAGTCCTTCATTCATTCCTCTGGGCCCGTGCGGCTGCTGCTGGCGCGAGGACTCACAGATGATGCTCCGATACGCACGCTAGACTAGGAAATGCAGCAGTGAGTTTACGTGTCTGCACCTCGCAGGTGTCCGTGTTACGTCTCTCTGTTGACCAGCAGCGCGCACAAAGCCGTATTGTTTTCTTGCTACGTAATATTTTTAAGACTGTGGAGAGAGCGCGAGTCCGGTCGGGACCCGAAGTGTTTGACCTGACCGCCTGCTCCCGCCCGATGCAGGTCTCTACTTTAAAGGTTCCCAAACATGCAAGAACTGGAAAAAATATGTTTTATGACTCCAACTGAGCAAAAATGACAAAATAAACATTTGCTGCTAAAATATACTAATAAAAACACACAAAAACAAAAAACTCAATCTTAAATGAGTCAGTGTTACTAGTAAACACAATTTTGATCTTGATTTGAGTAAATGTGACTAAACTTGACTGATTCTGAAAATTCTACAAATGAATTTTGGCAGTAGAACTACATTTTTGGGTGATTATTTTAAGTACAGTAGCTTCTTTGCGGTTTTCAAATGAGAAAATGCTTGTCCTTCTCTATTTTTAGCAAAGCCATACATTTTTATAGTTGCTCCAGCTTAAAATCTTTCTTAAGGCAGTAAAAATCTCAATTCAGTCAGTTACAAACTCATGGTCAAATTTATTTTAGGCTTTGTCTGGATCGTAATTTGTAAAAATTTTGTCTCGTGACTTTTGCGTTCTAAACGACGACTCAATAAAAAAAAAAAGAATCGCCCAACTAATTGATTACCAAAATTGTTCTTAAATGGAGCCTTAAAATATTCTGTAGCTAAAGGAATCACTTCCATGAAAACATACAAAAGGGGTCCCTCCTCCAGGCCATTTTGTGATCATGCAAGTCTGTTCAAAGTAAAGTTGCCTGCTTTTCTTATTTATTTAGTGCAAGAAAGAAATCTAAATGACACAAACATGCTTTTATTTAAGTCTACTTTTGGTCAAAAAGATACACAGTGCACCTTTAAAGAGAAACTAGGCGCAGAATCAACTTTTTTTCACTGTTCACTGAAGAAACTTGGGATTGTTAGAGCGATTTGTAAACCAGTTTTATAGTTTGAATATACAGCAACAAGAGATGTTCATATTCATAAGAGACACTTACTTCAGAGTACAGGCCTCCAGTCTCAGTCCTTTAGCTCTTGCATTAGTCCTACTTAAAGTTGTGTTTCAGTTTGTTTTATACCTGTTTTATCTGTGTCGTTTCAGGCCAAAGCTCTGGTGACGCTGAAGCTGGGCTCCTTCAAAGCTCCTCGTCTCTCGGACTCGGGACAGGTCATGAGTCTGGACTGGCACCAGCACAAACCGCACGACCTCATCGCCATCGGCTTCTTTGACGGTACGGGAGGGCATCTGACTCACACACGGGGGGATGAGGGCTGCTGGGAGGGCATCTGACTCACACACGGGGCGATGAGGGCTGCTGGGAGGGCATCTGACTCTCTGGCTCTCTCTTCTTCAGGTCACGTGGGCCTTTGGGACCTGGTCACTCGCTCGTCTCTCCTCAGGGTCAAAGAGTCCGACGGCTCCATGACTATTTTGCCTTTCGAGTGTTTCATCGCCCACGACCTGCCAGTGCGACACGTGTCCTTCTACCCCGCCTCCAGGTAAATGCCCCGACCTTAAGTGTAAGCCCCGCCTCCAGGTAACAGCCCTGCCCTTAAGTGTAAGCCCTACCTCCTGGTAACAGCTTCGCTCTTAAATATAAGTCCCGCCTCCGAGTAAAAGCCAAGGATGCACTAATCCAGCTTTTTCAGTTCCGATACCGATACTGATACTTTGATTTTAAGTACCTGCCTATACTCAAAATCAACCTAGTCTAAGGACTGAAATTGCTTTTTTTTCTTCTCAAAACAAAAAAATTTTGGTCATATAGTGTAGCTGTCATTTATTGTGCAAGTCACAACCTCTCAACTTAATCTGAATAAAATGTCAAACATAATGTGACGTAAAAAAGTCTTACCATCTCAAATTAAAGGTACAACCAGAATATTGGTCGTAGGTGGTAATTACCACAGATTTCGGATCCCAGTTGGTAAAAAATTCTGTCTCCAGGTAACAGCTTTCCTCAAGCACAAGCCTTACATCTGTGTAGAAATCTCGCCTCTTTGTAAAAACAATGTGATTCCCCAATTTGAGTCCGTGCCGAACTTGATTCAGAACCTGATATGTGATGCCCAGATGCTTCAACATCATGCAACATTAAGCTCAACTGACTAGCAAACAACTAAAGATTTTTTGTGACTGAAAAGTACAAGACAATATTTTCAACAATTTCTATCAGTTTAAATAATTCTACGGAAGTCCAGAGCTGCCAGTGTGGAGTAAACATTATTTCCAGCTTTTCTCGTTATTACGACTTTTTATTTACGTTCAAACGACAATATTCTCGTTATAACGACTTTTTATTTACGTTCAAACGACTTTTTTTTACGTTCAGACGAGAATATAATGCCGTTATAACAACTTTTTATTTACGTTAAAACGAAAATATATTCTCGTTAAAACGACTTTTTTTATGATAAACAGACTGCTCTTTCCATGATGCGCCACAAGCTGGATCGCTCAGACCATGTACTACGAAGCTAGATTTGGGGTTTAAGTTCTGGGTTAAACCTGGTCTGGCGGTCCTACGAAACTGGATCACTTCCTATCGGGGCAGATATGGTAACATGCGGCAAACTCACAAAACTCACAACCTCAGTTAAAAAGACGAGGCGCTGGCCAATCAGAGACGATCGAGAATTTAGGCCTTTGCGAAGAGACGGGAGAGAGAGAGAGAGAGAGAGATGTGAAAGGGCAGCGGAGAAATGAGGAAAGACGAAACTTACTGCGTATTTTATATCAAAGCGATGCGCACTTATTTATAAAGAGGAGCCATGAGATCTTATATGTAGCAGTAACACTGGAAGAATCCTGTTTAATCTGTGTAATGATTAATAAACGGAGCATCGTGGGAAGGGCTGTCTATTTTTCATTAAAAGTCGTTTTAACGAGAATATATTGTCGTTTTAATGTAAATAAAAAGTCGTTATAACGACATTATATTCTCGTTTGAACGTAAAAAAAGTCGTTTGAACGTAAATAAAAAAGTCGTAATAACGAGAATATTGATGAAAAATGTTTACTCCACACTGACAGTTCTGGACTTCCGTATAATTCAAATACAGTCATGCTAACAACTAGCATGGTTGACTCAAATGGTCCTGCCCCAAGTGTAAGTCCCAGCCTCCAAGTATTAGCTCCATCCCCAAATATCAAATCGCTTACTTTTGTAGAACCCAAAATCACCAGAACAGTCGGCCTCAATGACTTCACAAGATTGTTGATTCAGCAAAGAGAACAGTTCCCCTCCAGGTTTCTCTTTTTCCCACTTGGGTTTTTTGAATTTGTCCTTCTCTACAAGGAGGATCTAAAGACAGGCGATGATCCATCTGCCTGTTTGTTGTTGGACAAGCTGCTTCTGTATTTCCAAAAAAATAACTGTTTCTGATTATCCAATACTTCTGTTGCTGTTGCCCAAATGTTTCACTGTTTATTTTTCTGACCATTTTTGCTAAATCAACAATCACGTGACGTCCTCTAAGATAACTGCTGAGATACAAATAAACTGAACTGGAACAGAAAATAAAACATGGGTCAATCTTGCAAAAGCAGATTGTCTAGTAGAAGACTCGCCTCCAGGCAACAGCTTCGTATGACAGATTCTAGCCATTAAAACTGAGATATTGATAGCAGTTATTCTTGCATTTTTACACCTTAGAAACTCATCCTTGTGTCAGTAGCTGTTCCTGTCACTGCACATTAAGCAGACACTGACACCACTCTTCTGTCCTAATCCATCACTCCAGCGTTGTATCCCTCGTCTGTCACGGCCGCCTAACATGTGTTAACGTTAGCATCAGCGCGCTCAGCGACAGCACACGGCCTCTGTGATAAAACCCTGCCGTGGTTTTGAGCATCAGTCACTCCGCGCTCCGTTACCCCGCAGACGTACGACCCATCTGACCCTCTCGCATCCTCTGACGCAGCCTTTTCTGCACCTTTTATTAAAAAATCAGATAAAACAAGGCCCGGGCCCGGAGCTAACGAGGGCGAAACGCAAAGGAATCAGCGTTTTAGAGGACGATCAAGCTGACGGAATAAGAATGAGAAACATGCTTCACTTTCAGTCTAAAAGGTGAAAGTTGCACTGTGGAACTTTTCTGAAGAAGGCTGTGACATAGTCTATAGTATCTTACATTTATTATTATCATCGAATATTCAATTAATTACTAGGGGTGTAACAATACGTTTTTAGAACAATACGATACATATCAATATGAAGCTTAGAGATACGATTACAAAATGATTTTAGGGTTTCTGGGAACGATACGATTCGGAACGATACAGCAATTTTAAAACGATATTTCGATTCAGTTTGATAACTTACGACATTAATAAAATCATTACCAAGATTTTGCATTAAATCCAAAACTCAATAACAAACAATAAAACGATAGGGTAAGTTTAAGGGTAATAAATATATTCAGCTTAATAACACAATTATTTTTCATTACACATAAAAACTGCAACTTTTCCCTTTTATACACAAGTTTAGTATCATAATAAAATAAGTGACCCACATTTCACCATCTGATTGAATAAATTTCACACAGATGCAGAAGTGTGTTGAGATGGGAGTCTGTGAACTTATTGTATCTTTGTGACTTATCATTAAATATTAAATCCACAAACATCTGCAGGTAGAGTTTTGACCCAAAGCACGTTGACGTTGCGTCTCAAGTACCACATACAGTATGTCCAAATGTGACAGATCGGCAGCGGAGTTGAAAGCCTAAACAAATGCACGGGTCTGTTTTATATATAAGCATAAAGTGTGGCGTCGCAGCTCTGGGTGCGCGTTTGCAGCTCGTCTGGTTGTTTTCTGAGCTCGAGTCATTTCGCAGCGTTACCTCCGTGGTCCGGATCGGCGTCACCTCCGCGGCTTTCGCTGTCCGCGCTCTCTCTCATCCATGTGCACCGGGACCCGTGCCCGCGGGATGGTTTGGATACAGCGCTGCTGTCTGTCTCCTCCGCTGGGCAGTACAGCGGCGTTGCCGTCCGGGAGTACATTCCATGTGAAACAAGCTGCAGGCACTTGCTGATGACGCAGCGCAGAAAACCAGCGTATTAAAAGCGCATTTAATGAAACGTTTATGTGAAAAACACACTACTAAGAATGCCGTTTGTCTGTATGGTTTATGTTTGGCCATAAATCTAAATAAATCGATTCTTTGGGCTTAGATTCGAAGCGATTCAAAGTTGCATCGATGTGGGGCTGGGATTGAGGATAACTAGTAGAACGCCGATCGATGTAGCAGATCGTAAGGGCTGTGTATCGATACTTCGAATATGTAGGTGAATCGTTACACCCCTAATATTTACCTTTATTTACAGAGCCCTCAACACTCAAGTGACCAAAGTACTTTCCAAATACAAAAACAAAACAAAAGCATGAAAACAATTGATCTGGGAATATGGGAACTTAGATAACCTTAACTGATGCCGGTGTAATGCCTGTAACTGACCAGAGTGTGGCGCTGTGACGCTGACAAAGAAAGTCACAAAACTAGAGGAAGGCTTGACTCAGAGCATGCACAGAAAAGTTACTGAATGTAACAGAAACTTAGCAGAGAATTCAAACATTCTGAATGGACAAAATGGATCTAAAACCTACAGAAGAGACACAGAAAGTGGATTTATGCTTCAGATTCTTTGGAATATTTTGACAAAGCTTCAAAACGGATTTAATGGAGATTGTGGTGGTTTTGTTTAGTTTTTCTTCTGTGGTTTATGGTGAAATGAGACGCAGGTTTTGGCAGTGAACATGATATAAAGGCGAGTACATTCTGCAGACGAGACGTGACTCTGGGCAGTGAAGTCGTTAGCGTAACTTCGAAGTTGCTAAACTAGAGTTTTGAAATCTTTTCACTCTGGGACCTGGTTTCAGAAATATTCGTTTTCAGTGTCCTGAAACTCCTGCTTCGTGTGGACAATGTGTGGTTTTTCAAATATTTGTACTGAAACGCCTGAGCTTGACTTCGTGTGGACAAGGCCTTGAACAGCTCAGAAATAATAAACATGTCCACTGACTTTGTTAGAGGAAAAATTAATTTCCCTTAACTGTAATCCTTGTTTAGAAAAACAACCAAGACACAAAAGATTCAAATTAGAATAAGATTTACTTTGATCAAAGGGAAAACACGCAATGTTACACAAACTAGTGATGGGTAGATGGCGCGTCATTGTGTGTGTAACCCATTTCCCAAGCTGGGTCGACCCAGTGTAGACACAGTGTTGGTGCATTCTAGCGCCATCAAGTGGTTTAATAAATGCACTGCAGTCACTGGGCTCATTCAGTGACGTGCAGTTAAGTTACAGCTAGTGAGACGGTTTATGAACAAAAGACACCTTTTTCTTTACTTTGCATACACATACGAAACGTTTCCCATTACAGGAGCACACAAACTTGTGATTTCTTTGCCTCTACACGCATAATAAAATAAGAGGAAAAAAAAAAAATGACATAAGGTTCGATCCCGCGACCTTTTGCTCAGAGCTACACCTGCTCTCCCAGTTGAGCTACACGTGAGATGACGTAATGGTGCGAATGAACTAATAACTGTGCTTATTTTGTGAGCAAAATTATTATGACTTTTAGTCTGTTGCTGTTAAATATTTGCCTGTGATTAATTATTTAGTTGCTTAAGACTCTGTCAAGCTGCAAATGTATATAGACCCTAATCATTTTTGGCCTCACAGTGCAGACGCAGAGTCATGCTCAGCTTTGCGGGTCGAAATCAAACGAGGGCATCAGAAACACTCGCTCCAGCGTTGACACCATGTGACCCACAAGACACAGTAGATGTGTTGCTCACGTGACATTTCTTAAAGTGGCACACATGTTGACACGGCTCGACACACGCGCCTTTTCTAGTGCTCCATACATGTGTTGACGCGTCGACTCGTTTGGCCCATCACTAACACAAACATGTCCTTCCTGATCTAAACCCTATAAAGTCTCCATCTTGATCTTGTCCCTTCGTTCGACGTCCTCACGTTGTCGTTGCCGCTGCATGTTCAACGTTGCATGTTCACAAAGAACCAGAGTCTCAAAGTGTCTCTTTTATCTGTCCTCTAGAAGTCCTCTTTTAGCAAGGTTAACCTCGATTGGTCCTCCAAGTCTTCGGTTCTCGCCATTTTTGGTTGTCGCTTGTCTCTTCTCAGAATGTCCACTCGATCTCATCCCAGACTCAGACTTAGACTTGGTGACCCCAGTCTGAACTTGAACCTTGTCGACTTGCAAAACTCAAGCAAGTTCAGCAGTCTGTAACAGTTCAGACTTCAACTGTAAACCAGTCTTCTTCAAATACACATTTAACCCTTAGCCTTTTTTCTTTCACATAATGCATTTTACATCACATTATTTAAACATTCCTCCACGTCCTCCAAACGTCTACATTCGAAGTGAAGTATTTTAAAGTCAACCCAAAGTCGTTCTGTTTGTGCTTGTGTCCGGATAATAAATGTGGTGATTAGCTGAACTGAAGCCGCTGCGTGTTTCTAATTAACACTCAATTTCCCTTATACATCATCTCAGACCAGCTCACTGCATGTCTCTGCTTTTACTCCACACACACACACACCAAAAAAGTGATAATCTTTTCTTAATATAGCATTAGTTCGTGTATGTGACAATGCATTAATGTCCTTTATTCTAAAATGTTGCTGCCCATGTCTAAATTGTGTCCATACCAAGGCTAAATCCAAACTAAATTATGACTAAACCAGGTCTATTCATATTCCAAAGTGTTTTTCTAAGCAGTTCATAAACTAATGCAGACTCCTCTCTTCGTCTGAACTCTTATCGGACTTCTGTCGAAATCGCTCACTCACTTTTCTGCGGTAAAAGGATTCTGCGGATGTGAAATAATGAGTTTGCTTGTTGTTGTTTGTTTTTTTTCTCGAGCGGAATCGGCGTCGTTCTTTCTGCTCCGATCATAACGTGTCGTCTCAGCCCGGGCGATGAAAAATGAAGCTCCGAAAATCAATACGACGGCGGAATTATAAATGTGCAGACGAGAAAGAAATGAGCAGTACAAAAAAACAGGACCAAGACGAGACCGAACTGGGGTTAAAATAGGTTTGAAACAGAACTACTAACTGGGAACCAAATCAGGACTAAAACAAGACTTCAACACCCAACTGTCTCGATATTCTGATCCATTTCTAACTGCACCAAAATGACAAAACAAAGCTATGGAGGGACATGTGAGGACTGAATTGAAACACCAGTATCCAACGATGCGAGACTTTTTAAACTCCAAAAGCTAAGTTTTGGGCTTGTTGTTGTTAGTTACTGCTGTTTCTTCGCTGCAGTAATGGCGGCAGTAAAAGCTCTATGCTTGGGCTGGGCAATATTGTGATTAAAAAAATGAAATGTGTGCTCATCTCTGTGACAATCTCTCTGACATTTCTTGATAAAATCGTCATATTATGATTTCACATTTCAAAAACAGACTTTTTTTTTTACAACCTACTTCTTTTATTGATGAGCCAAGTTGCTCACCAAGTTCACTTCTTTATAGCGACTTTAGGCTTTTTTTTAAAGTCTCAAATGAATTTTGATAGTCACGTGTCATGTCTATAAGTTATTATTAAAGATGCACAGTGTGCCTTTTTGCCTCTTAAGGTTCTTTGTTTTCATTCATTCATTCATTCATTTTCTACCGCTTAATCCCGTTAGGGGTCGCGGGTGACTGGAGCCTATCCCAGTGACTTTGGGCCTTAGGCGGGGAACACCCTGGACAGTGGCCAACTCGTCGCAGGGTCAGACAGACAAACATTCATTCTCTCATTCATTCACTAAGGGAAATTTACAGTGATGCCCAATTAACCTAAACATGCATGTTTTTGGAGGTGGAGGAAACCGGAGTACCCGGAGAAAACCCACGGTGACACGGGGAGAACATGCAAACTCCACCCAGAGAGATCGTGAGATGTTGATATGGTCCGACCCGGGAGTCGAACCTACGACCTCCTTATTGGGAAGCCAGAGCTCTAACCACTCTGCTACCGTGCACCCCCCTCTTTGTTTTATGAAATAAATAATACAAATCTGTGTCTTTACTTTGAGTGTGCGTGCATGAGCACAGTATGGACTGTTATTTGTCCTGGAGGAGGCCTGCTCATGTTTGTTTCTAGAGAAAAGAGTTAGCTGTAGCTGTTTTTTTTTTTCACATTATGACATAAAATACATTTTCAGAATGTCCCAAAGTCTGGTTTTAACTTTCTAATTCTAGAGAATTTTACGTGCAAAACATAAAATAGATATTTTTCATGTCTAAATGCTCTCACACTCTTGCCAATCCTTTAACACATGGCTAAAATCTAAATTCTTTCATTTTTAGAGGCCTTTACAGCAGCCTTCAACCTGTAGCTCAGGAGCTACCAGTAGCTCGCCACCACCTGTCAAGTAGCTCCCCAAAGGATTTTGGATCATACACATCGCACTTTATTACACAAATTTTACTTTTATACATGCCTATTTTTATAACAAATATGTCTTTAGATGCCTAATTGTGTCCAATTCTAAACGAAAATGACTAATGTTTCATATTTACCTCCAACTGTGCCCAATTTAACTTCAGTTTCATGTCTTCACTAATAATAGTAGCTCACCACCAGATTTGTCTTTCAAAAGTAGCTCTCCTATCGAAAAAGTTTGGAGACCCCTGCTTTACAGCTTAAGAACATTTTTTACCGACAGTAAAATAATACTAGAGAGGACCACCCAAGCTCAGCCAATCAGAGCGCTGCTTTTGGTTTTTGACGAAACCTGAAATACTTAATTTTTCCTTTCTGACAGCACACAGTGGTGTGATTTTGTCACAACGTGCTGCATTTACAGTATACTGTTTAGTTCATAAGACAAAACTTAAAAAGTCAAGTACCCCAAGTTTAATGTAATATTGTTCAAATATGGCAAAATTATTAACCTTTTGTTTTGAGGCGACACACAGTGTTCAGATGAACTAATTATTTTATTAACTTTTATTTGAAGGGCTTTGTGCACTTGTTTTGAGATTTTTTTTTTTTTTGCAAAGGTTTTGTCGCTTGTTTCTCTGAACATCTGGCAACACCAGTCAGTGTTTGACTGCTGGATTTAGCAATTGACAGTAAAGTAGAACCTTTTATTAGTCAATGATTAGACAATCAGAAAACAGACAGTACAAGCATCGGGATAGAATCTAAATCATGATCTGGCTCCATTTTTTGTGATATGTCAGGTTAAATCAGAACTATTACTGCACAAGTCTGACTTTCATAAATATTCCCAAGTTTTTTGGTGATGAAACTGCAGATTTGTAAATGTGGAAGAGAGATTTGGGGGCAAAAGGAGGAGAAACACCGGAGCAGAACCAGACATTTTTAAAAGACAAAATATAATTAAAAGTCACTGGAGTGTGGCCGGAGTTTTCAGCTCGACGTCGGCACAAAAAGTTCAATAAAAACGGACAAGATCTGAATATTGTGCAGTAACAATCTGAGCTCAGTCACTTTTCCTCAGGCTTAAAGTTTTATTATAATGCATTAATTTTTGCTGTCCGTAGACGTCTGCTGGTGACGGCCGGTGAGGATCGCTTCATAAAGACCTGGGACCTGACGCGACTGTTTGAGCCGGTCACGCAACAGAAGAGAAACTTGAACACAGAAATCTGCTGGCCTCTGTTCGCCTGTGGGCTGTTGATGAGCGAGGAGACCGGATACGCAGCGTAAGATACAAACTAACATTACATTTGTACTTTTAACTCTTTCACTGCCAGCTCTTACGTCATGTTTTACCCGTAGAATGCCAGACAATCTTTACAAGCTCAGAAAACAGGAATAATGACATGTTGTACATCAAGCAGAAGCTCCCTTTTAATTTAACTTAGGAATTGTTATTTTAAATTGATCTGTCCCTTTTTAAAGACATTTGAAAATCCAAAAAGAGAATAACACAATTTGTTTTGTAGCAGTTAAATAGTTCTGTCGGTTGTTTTTAAGATGGTAAAAGTGACATATTTTTGTCTGTTTTTTTTTCTATCAGAGTTAAATGTCACGGCGTGAAATTCTACGACCACCACATGATGGGGCTGTTCCCCGTCCCTCGATCTGGAACCATGTGGGTGAGTCTGAAGAGAGATTTCTGATGTAAAATGTGGTTTAATTAAGTCTGACTTAAGATGTAAAACGTGGTTTAATAAAGTCTGACTTCAGATGTAAAACATGGCTTAATAAAGTCTGACTTCAGATGTAAAACGTGGTTTAATAAAGTCTGACTTCAGGTGTAAAACGTGGCTTAATAAAGTCTGACTTCAGATGTAAAACGAGGCTTAATAAAGTCTGACTTCAGATGTAAAACGTGGTTTAATAAAGTCTGACTTCAGATGTAAAACGTGGCTTAATAAAGTCTGACTTCAGATGTAAAACATGGATTAATAAAGTCTGACTTCAGATGTAAAACGTGGCTTAATAAAGTCTGACTTCAGATGTAAAACGTGGTTTAATAAAGTCTGACTTCAGGTGTAAAACGTGGCTTAATAAAGTCTGACTTCAGATGTAAAACGTGGCTTAATTAAGTTTGACTTCAGATGTAAAACGTGGCTTAATAAAGTCTGACTTCAGATTTAAAACGAGGCTTAATAAAGTCTGACTTCAGATGTAAAGTGTGGCTTAATAAAGTCTGACTTCAGGTGTAAAACGTGGTTTAATAAAGTCTGACTTCAAATGTTAAACGAGGCTTAATAAAGTCTGACTTCAGGTGTAAAACGTGGCTTAATAAAGTCTGACTTCAGATGTAAAACGTGGCTTAATAAAGTCTGACTTCAGGTGTAAAACGTGGCTTAATAAAGTCTGACTTCAGATGTAAAACGTGGCTTTATAAAGTCTGACTTCAGATGTAAAACGTGGCTTAATCAAGTCAGACTTTAGATGTAAAACGTGGCTTAATAAAGTCTGACTTCAGTTGTAAAACGTGGCTTAATAAAGTCTGACTTCAGATGTAAAACAAGGCTTAATAAAGTCTGACTTCAGATGTAAAACGAGGCTTAATAAAGTCTGACTTCAGATGTAAAACGTGGTTTAATAAAGTCTGACTTCAGATGTAAAACGTGGCTTAATAAAGTCTGACTTCAGGTGTAAAACGTGGCTTGTTAAAGTCTGACTTCAGATGTAAAACGAGGCTTAATAAAGTCTGACTTCAGATGTAAAACGTGGTTTAATAAAGTCTGACTTCAGATGTAAAACGTGGCTTAATAAAGTCTGACTTCAGGTGTAAAACGTGGCTTGTTAAAGTCTGACTTCAGATGTAAAACGTGGCTTAATAAAGTCTGACTTCAGGTGTAAAACGTGGCTTAATAAAGTCTGACTTCAGGTGTAAAACGTGGCTTGTTAAAGTCTGACTTCAGGTGTAAAACGTGGCTTAATAAAGTCTGACTTCAGATGTAAAACGTGGCTTAATAAAGTCTGACTTCAGATGTAAAACGAGGCTTAATAAAGTCTGACTTCAGATGTAAAACGTGGTTTAATAAAGTCTGACTTCAGATGTAAAACGTGGCTTAGTAAAGTCTGACTTCAGATGTAAAACGTGGTTTAATAAAGTCTGACTTCAGATGTAAAATGTGATTTAGTTAAGTCTGACTTCAGATGTAAACTGCGGCTTAATAAAGTCTAATTTCAGGTGTTAAACGTGGCTTAATAAAGTCTGACTTCAGATGTAAAACGTGGCTTAATAAAGTCTGACTTCAGGTGTAAAACGAGGCTTAATAAAGTCTGACTTCAGTTATAAAACGTGGCTTAATTAAGTTTGACTTCAGATGTAAAATGTGATTTAGTTAAGACTGACTTCAGATGTAAAACAAGGCTTAATAAAGTCTGACTTCAGGTGTAAACGTGGCTTATTAAAGTCTGACTTCAGATATAAAACGAGGCTGTATTTGCGTCTCACGTGTCACTTCCTGCTCCTCAGTCCATGGCCTACTCTGATTGGCTGAACTGTGTGGTGACCGGAGACACTTTGGGGGAGATGGTCCTGTGCACGTTGCCTCTGCTCACGCTTCAGACCCTAAACTCCAAACGCACCCTCGAGAGAAGATTCGTAAGTCTTACACTCCTCTCTCTCTTATGTCCACAGCCGACTCAGTTCTCTTCAGTGGAGCTGTTAAAAAATAAGTGTTTTCATGTAATTTTGGCTTTTTTTCTACAGAACAATGAGCTACTAGATTTATACAATCCACATTCATCTTCTCTCTGTCTTGTCTTTCTCTTTTCTCTGTCCGCCCAACTCTTTCTTTCTCTCTCTCTCTACCCCTCTGTTCCTACTCTCTCCTCTTGCTCTCTTCTATTTTATCTCACTTTCTCATCTTCTCTCTTATACTTTCGTGTATCTCTCTCTTTTCGCTCATCTCTCCTTTGTATCTCTCTACCCTCTTGCTTTTTCTTTCATACCTCTCTCTTTTGTCTCTCTCTTTCTCTTTTCACCCTCTCACCCCGCTCTCCTTTTTTCGCTCTGTCTCTCTCTCCTCTCACTCTACCACCCCTCCATGTCTTTTTCCCTCCTCTGTCTGTCTTTCTCTCTCATTCTCCCTCCCGTCTTTCTTTTTTCTTTCTCTCTCTCTCTCTCTCTCTCATCCTCTCCTTTCTCTTTCTTTCGGTCTTTCCCTCTTTTTAATCTCTCTCTTCTCTCCCCTTTCTCTCTTTCCCTCTAACCCTCTCTTCTCTCTCTTTCCTCTTTCCCTTCCCTCTCTTTCATCTCTCTCTCCTCTCTCTCTCCCTCTCTTCTCTCTTTTTTCTCTTCTTTCTCTCTCTCTCTTCTCTCTCTCCCTCCCTCTCTTCTCTTTTCTCTCTCCTCTCTTTCTCTCTCTCTCTATCTCTCTCATCCTCTCTCTTCTCTCCCTCCCTCCCTCTCTTCTCTTTTCTCTCTTCTCTTTCTCTCTCTCTCGTCCTCTCTCTTCTCTCTCTCCTCTACCTTTTTCTCTCTTTCCTCTTTCCTTTCCCTCTCTTTCATCTCTCTCCCTCCCTCTCTCCTCCTCTCTTTCTTTTCTCTCTTCTCTTCTTTCTCTCTCTCTCACTTCTTTCTCTCTCTTCTTTCTCTTTCTTCCTCTCTCTCTCTCTCTTCTCTTCTTTCTCTCTCTCTTCTTTCTCCTTCTTCCTTCTCTCTCTGTCTGTCTCTTTCTCTTTTCCCTCTTCTCTCTCTCTCTCTCTCTTCCCCTCTTCTCTCTCGTCCACAGCCGGTGCAGTTCACTTCGATGGAGCCGTTACAAAACTCAGCAGCAGCAGCAGAAGAAGAAGAAGAAGAAGTGGGCGGGACAGGAAGTGGATCTGCAGAAACCCCGGATGAGAGCTCAGAGCCCAGAGCGTACAAACTGGACACGTACCGAGAGGCCGTGAACAAGTACAGCCTGAGCATGAGCGACTTCAACCTGGTACAAAACACTTGTCCTTTCTACCAGAGTTTAGACTTTGTGCTGTTGTGTTGTTCTTCAGAAATCCATGCTGAGTAATGTGACAGTATGGTTCTTCTAAAATGACCCAGTGTTGTGTTCTTCTTCCAGAAATCGGTGCAGAACTATGGGAAGCGTCCGCTGTGGAAGAAGATGAAATCTGTGGAGTCGACATCTTCACTCCAACTGGACACGTTTCCTCTGGCTGCAATACACAAGGTCTGTCTTACTCTGTTCTTTTTGTTCAACCGTAAAAAAAGTCAGTTTACCCTCGACGTGTCACTGTTTTTTAAGTTATATCCAGCTCCAACAGTGACGTGAGCTTGACCCAAGGAAGATTAGAAAATTTAGAAGATGAACTAAGGATGGAGCTGTGTTTTTTTCAGTGTTTTTCTTTTGTGTTACTACTTGAATACGGCCGAGCGCCTCTAGTGAATTCATCGATCTGATACTGGGATCGAATATCTGCATCGATGCATGAAATTTCACTATATCAGTTCAGCCGTGTCCTGGGTGTGTCTTTAATTGGACATAATAAGACTATTTACGTACTGATGTCACCAGTGTTGGAAGTAACTCATTACAAATGTAACTAGTCACTGTTCCTTTTTTCATTGTTTTCAAAAATGTTGACAATATTTACAGTCTAAGGATATACTCACACTAGCACAACCAAACCCAGGCTCAGATGGCCTCTAAATACGGCTCTTTTGTCCAGTGTGAGTGCAAACGAACAGTGTTCAGACATGGCGTGGTTGGAGGAGGTGTGCCAGAGCATGGCACTGTTACACACACACACGACTTTAACATACAAGCCCATTGTGAGCGTGAATGTTTGTCACAAGAAGAAGCACAAAAATAGACTCTGCACCAAACTCCTGGACATACTCTTACCTTGAATTAGCACTATGACCAGAGAGAAAAGTTGTGAAGTCTCTCGTCTCCTGACAAAGGAGCAAGCATCACGGGCAGAACTCGTGTCTGCCTCGTGTCTGCCTTATATTAAAGATATAACATCCCGCCGGACTTATTTTCTCCACTACAAGAGTAGCACCTCAGCTCTTGATAAATGCTTCAGGATCAAGCGCCATAGATCCAAAGGATGACATCACCGGCCTGTGTTTTGGTTCACTTGTGCAGCTGTGAGTGCACACAGACATAGAATATTCTGTTATCAAGGTTCAACAAACTCACGCACTCATGCTAAGGTTATCAAACCCTAGCGTGAGTGCGCCCAAGTAATTATAGCAGTTACATTACACCATATGACCCATTTCTTCACAATTTCATTTAGTTTCAAGAATAAAAAGACATTCAGTCTCTGTGCTACTGGTATCGGTATTTGCAAATACCAAATTGTCAAAATCGTTATTGGAACTGAAAAGTCTGGATCTGGGCCTCCCTACTTAACATTACTAAAGCAAACACAGATGTAACAGATGTACGTTCTCTCTCTGCTGTTAACTGTTTCTGAAGTGAAGACGTGATGAGCCGTAGTTTTAATCACAAACAGACGAGGTGAAAGTGAGAGAAAAGTGTGAGTCCTGCGTCTTCAGTCTTCAGCTCGAGACAAAGACCAAGACCAAGACCGAACTAATGATCCGGAAAATGAGAAAAACGTCTCCTGCGGCGCAACTCAGGTCAGTGTGGACAGTTTGAGTTTAAAAGACAAGAGTCCCAGGGTTTAGAGAGAGAGAGAGAGAGGGAGAGAGAGAGAGGATAGAGAAGGGAAAAGAAAGAGAGATGGTTAGAGGGAGAAGAGAGAGAGAGAGACGGTTAGAGAGAGGAGAGAGAGAAAGAAGGGGAAAGAAAGAGAGAGACTGTTAGAGGGAGAAGAGAGAGAGAGAGACGGTTAGAGAGAGGAGAGAGAGAAAGAAGGGGAAAGAAAGAGAGAGACTGTTAGAGGGAGAAGAGAGAGAAAGAGAAGGAGAGAGAAATGTAGAGAGAGAGAGAGAGAGTGACAAGGAGGAGAGGGGGAGACAACAGAGAAGGAGAGAGAGAGGAAAGAGAGAGAAGGATAGAGCAATAAGGAGAGAGAGAGAAAGAAAAGAGAGAAGGGAGAGAGAAGGGTAGAGAGAGACAAAGAGAGAAAAGAGAGAGTGCAGAGTTAAGGGGAGAGAGAAGAGAGAGAAGTGAAAGAGACAGAGAGGGAGAGAGAGGAGAAAGAAAAGACGATCAGAGGGAAGAGAGAGAGAAGGGGAGAGAAAGTGAGAGACGGTTAGAGGGAGAAGAGAGAGAAATAAATGTAGATAGAGGAAACAGAAAGAGAAGGAGAGAGTGAAGATGAGAGAGAGAGAGAGAGAAAGAAGGGAAGAGAAAAGGGCAGTGAGAGACAAAGAGAAAAGAAAGAGTGCAGAGTTAAGGGAGAGAGAAGAGAGAGAAGTGAAAGAGACTGAGAGGGAGAGAGAGAAGGAAAGAGAAATGTAGAGAGATAGAGAAAAGAGAGAGAAGGATAGAGAGATAAGGAGAGCGAGAGGAGAAGGATAGAGAGACAAAGAAGAAAGAGTGCAGAGTTAAGGGAAGAGAAGAGAGAGAAGTGAAAGAGACGGAGAGGAAGGGAGAGAGAGAAGAGAGAGAAATGTAGAGAGATAGAGAAAAGAGAGAAGGATAGAGAGATAAGGAGAGCGAGAGAAAGGAGAGAGAAGGGGAGAGAAAGAGGGAGAAGGATAGAGAGAGACAAAGAAAGAAAGAGTGCAGAGTTAAGGGAGGAGAGAGGAGTGAAAGAGACAGATGTAGAGAGATAGAGAAAAAAGAGAAGGATAGAGAGATAAGGAGAGTGAGAGAAAGAGAAGTGGAGAAAAAGAGGAGAAGGATAGAGAGAAAAGAGAAGATGAGATAGAAGAGGAGAGAGAAGAGAGAGAAGTGAAAGAGACAGAGAGAGAAGGAAAGAGAAGAGAGAGAAATGTAGAGATGGAGAAAAGAGAGAAGGATAGAGAGATAAGGACGAGAGAAGGGGAGAGAAAGAGGGAGAAGGATAGAGAGAGACAAAGAAAGAAAGAGTGCAGAGTTAAGGGAGGAGAGAGGAGTGAAAGAGACAGATGTAGAGAGATAGAGAAAAAAGAGAAGGATAGAGAGATAAGGAGAGTGAGAGAAAGAGAAGTGGAGAAAAAGAGGGAGAAGGATGGAGAGAAAGAGAAGATGAGAGAGAAGAGAGAAGTGAAAGAGAAGAGAGAGAAATGTAGAGATGGAGAAAAGAGAGAAGGATAGAGAGATAAGGAGAGTGAGAGAAGGGGAGAGAAAGAGGGAGAAGGATAGAGAGAGACAAAGAAAGAAAGAGTGCAGAGTTAAGGGAAGAGAGAGGAGAGGAGAGAGAAGTGAAAGAGACAGATGTAGAGTGATAGAGAAAAGGGAGAAGGATAGAGAGATAAGGAGAGCGAGAGAAAGAGAGAAGTGGAGAAAAAGAGGGAGAAGGATAGAGAGAAAGAGAAGATGAGATAGAAGGGGAGAGAGAGAAAGAGAAAGAGAGTGCAGAGTTAAGGGGAGAGAGAAGAGAGAGAAGTGAAAGAGACAGAGAGGAAGGAGAGAGAGAGAAGGAAAGAGAAGAGAGAGAAATGTAGAGATGGAGAAAGAGAGAGAAGGATAGAGAGAGAAGAGAAGGAGAAAGAGAAGGGGGAAAAATAGGAAGGACAAAGAAAGAAAAGAGAGAGTCCAGAGTTAAGGGGAGAGAGAAGAGTGAGAAGTGAAAGAGACAGAGAGGGAAGGAAAGAGAGAGAAATGTAGACAGATAGAGAAAAGAGAGAAGGATAGATAAGGAGAGCAAGAGAAGAGGAGAGAGAGAGAGAGGGGGCGAGAAAAAGGGAGAAGGATAGAGAGAAGAGAAGATGAGGGGGAGAGAGACAAAGAGAAAAGAGAGTGCAGAGTTAAGGGGAGAGAGAAGTAAAAGAGACAGAGAGAGAGAAGAGTGAGAATGAAGAGAGACAAAAGAGAAAGACTAGAGAGAGAGAGAGAGAGAGGGGGATGGTCTTAGGAAAGAGGGGGAGGGGGCCCAGCCTTCAGATAGAAAGACAGAAATGGGGGTAGAGAGAAGGAGAGAGAGAGAGAGAGAGAGAGGAGAGTCCAGCCTCCAGGCGTCAGTGATGGACAGAAAAAAGAGAGAGAGAGAGAGGGTTGGAAGTGAGAGAAAGAGGGAGGGGAAGATAGAGTGTCAGAAAGAGAGAAGCAGAGGTGAGCAGTTTAAGATCTGCTGCAGGAGCCACAAATCCACCACAAAAACCTGCTGAGGTCAGATAAAAACACAGAAAACACTCCTGACGCTTCACACTGGAGCTGAGTGAAACCGCAGAGACATTTTACACCAGATCTGAGTTAGTTTGACTGGAAACACGTCCACTCTGCTGCTCTGGATCATAACAGCTGTGGGTTCTACGTAGTCATTGTTGTATCTCTGTTCTGTTCTAAGGATGTCAAGATTATTAGGTTCATCGATAATCGTGATTACTTAAGTCACAATGTAATCGTACAAACAAAAACTAATGATCGTGGTAATTTTAGAAGTAAAATTATTTTCTTTAAGTTTACTCTCTCTCTCTCACTGCCCACTTTTGGTCATTTTAAACATCTTTTAAAAACAAATTTGGTAGAACATTGCCAAAGTTTTTAAATATGCTTTGATATAATTTATTGTGCATGTTTGTATGATTGTCTGTCTTATTTTGTATTGACTTGCTGCTTTTCATGACCATGACTCCCTGGAAGAAGAGATATTGTTTCTCAATGGGACGTTCCTGGCTAAATAAAGGAAAATACAAATAAAACTCTATAGAAACTAGGGATGGACAAAATATCTGTTACAATTTTGGCAATAGCTGGCTTTATAGAAAAAACACCATTAAACACCAAAAAACAACATTTGGCAAATACAGTATGTTATGTTAGATTATAATAATGAAACATGTAAATGTTAGATTTAGTTCTTTTTTTTGTACTGAAAAGTAAATTTGTGATTTAAAAATTCAAATGTTGGTTTCAACAAACAGCAGAAGGTCAAATAAACATTTGTCAAAAAATAATAATAAATAATTAAAAGAAAAAATCTCATTACCATTTTGAAGCAAAATTATGTCTTTCAATCCAAACACATTTTAATATTTAAAAGACAAGCAATATTAAAGGTTCACTGTGTAACTTTCTGGAGGTGAAAAGTCATCTACACAATTCAATAAAATTAGAAAGTTAAAGCTCATTTTATTCCATAATATGAAAAAAATTTACTAAAGGAAGGCTTTTCTGTGTTCGGGCTCCTCCAAGCCAAATAATAGAATATTTTGTGGCCATGTAAGCTCACTAAAAGTAAAAACGCAGATTTTTATGATTTATTTAGTGTAAGAAAGGCATCTAAATTAGTAAAAAAAAATATGCATTTATTCAAGTTTATTGAATAAATAAAATATAAAGTTGCACCTTTATATTTTATTTATTCAATCTAAATAAAAACTAAAGTTTTTGTCACGTTAGCATTTTATTTTCATTAGGAAAACTTAATCATAATCGTGAATAATGGCTAAATCGTGATATTTTGTCTCTCAATAATCGTAACACTAAATCTTCACGTTCTTTCTCTGTGATCCTGTCTTTTTTAAATCCTGTCTTTTTCTGTTCCTCTGTCAGGTCCGGTTCAGTCCAAACTTGTCGTCTCACACCTGGGTCTGCGCCGGAGGTCAGAGCGGTCTGGTGCGGCTCTTCTGTCTGCGCTGCGCCAACCACAAGATCAGCTCCACGACCGGCGGGTTAGAGGCAGAGGAAGCCCCGCCCACGCCTGAACCTGGCCCCGCCCACTCCCCGTCCTGACCCAGAGACACAGAGACCGAGTCCAGGACCAGGTCTGAGCTCTCGCACACGGACACGCAGACCTGCCGTTTGGCCCCAAAGTTAGACTCACTTATTTATTGTGTTTTGACAGACGAAGCCGACGGGAGCAGAGAGTCACAAAACTAAAGTCCTATTCTCACGGGATTATATTTACCTCGGGACGTCTGTAAACTCAGTTTTTATGTTATAGACTGGTAAACTTTGAGCTTTCCTCTAAAAAGTATAATAAATGCAGCACTTAATGTAAAAATCAGACGCCTGAGTTCAGTCTAAATCAGAGTTGGGCAAATATGTTTACTCAAGGGCCATATTAATAATAATAATAATATTCAAAACCAGAATATTGGTGGAGGCCGGCCTGCCAACATTGGTCTAACAAATTCTCATTTTTGCAAACGCATTTCTTCAACAGAATATAGAAGTACAAAGTACAATAAAAAAGTCTCCAACAAAATTTAATATTTTGTGTAAACTTACAAGTTCAATCTATAAAATAGCTTCTTTTTATAGCTTCAACTTTATTAAAGAAAATTTTTCTCGTCTTTAGCTTCAACTTATTTTCATAAAATTATTAGCTTAATCTAAAAAATTCACAACTTGGATTTGGACGAGCTAAATGGTTTTTTTTTATAAAAACACACAATCGATTTGTATAATTATAACAATGTTTCATGATCCAAATTACAATTTTAATCTTGTAAAACTTCAAGTTTGATATTGAAAAATAGGCTGACTTTATTCTCATAACATTGTGAATTTAATGTAAAAATGTTACAAGTTTGTTGTCATAGCCCGAGTCCTTTGTCTCTTAAACATCGTCACGCTTTCTGTTGTTCAAAAACAGGGCCTGATTGAAACAGGTCACAGGCCGCATTTGGCCCCCGGGCCGCAGTTTGTCCAGGTCTGAGCTAAATCGAATAATGCTGCGCTCTGATTGGCTGAGCTTCGGTGGTCCTCTCTAGTTTCACTTTGCTGTTTAAAAAAGAAAAGGTATTAAGCCATAATTGCAACCAAAACTGAATACATGTCGATATTATTCATGCTTCGAAAGATTTAGGAGAGGAAGTTCTCAGATTTAAAACCTAAAATCAGCTTCTCCACCTTTAAATTAACTCACAATATCTGAGTTATTTACAGACAAACCACAGGCATCGTTTTTTTTTGTCTGTATTTGACTTGTTTTTGCAGACTTTATTTCGGAAATGACAACAGATAATCCTTGATTTACGACAATACCTTTTAATTAAAAAAAGAAAAATCCAAAAATGCTCATTGAAAGTCTGAAGGTGCTCATTGGTGATCGGGAACACAAAGCTACAGAAAGGAGGGCTAACCCAAAGCACTCTTAGGGCCTGATTTATCAAGCCAGGTGCTAAATTGCGGGTGCAAACTGAAACTAAAAATCATGTTATTAGCGAGCAATTCATGCCAACTTTAATAACGGAAGCTGTACATGTAACATATTACACAAAACAGATATGAACCACCTCAAAGTCTGCATCTTTAGTGTCTGTGTGAAAGAAAAATGTCAGCTATGCCAAGATTTTGCTCCCCCTAACCTGTTTTGCACATGAGCAAATGCTTGATAAATCTGGCCCTTGTCTTAGGTTTGCCCCTCTTTCTGTAGCTTTTAATTAATTTCTTCTGTTTTAGGTTTGTTTTCTGGTGA
This sequence comes from Mugilogobius chulae, assembly GCA_038363315.1. NCBI lineage: Eukaryota > Metazoa > Chordata > Actinopteri > Gobiiformes > Gobiidae > Mugilogobius > Mugilogobius chulae. Next base: position 525,701 of record JBBPFD010000489.1, read on the forward strand.
AACACGTTGTATTGACTCTCAATCAGAATCATATTCACACCAGCAGAGTTCAGTCTGTCTTTTTCAGTCTATTTACAATGATCAAGTCCAAACATCCAAACTTTTAGCTGCTCTGCTGCCACGACAACGAGGTTGTACTTGAGACATGGACGATTCACACAAAACTAGAAACTCACGTAATTAATAATAATAACAATAATGCATTGGATTTATACAACGCTTTTAATGACACCCAAAGACGCTTCACATTCTGCATTACCCCGGGCTCACACTGCTCCAGTCCAACTCCGGTGCAGCCACCGGAGTCTTTACTTAACTTGAAAAGTCCGAGAGTGGCTCACACGACGTACAGTCCAGTCCGGTGTCTCCGGTACGGTCAATCCGGCGCTCCGAATCCGTTTTGTTTGTTTCAAATTTAGCCGGACGCCGGAGCGCAGCGGAGCCCTTTTTGATGAAGTTGTGAAAATTAGACACAATAAACAGGAAACCAAGCGAGTGTGGGTGAAGTGAATCCGGTAGTTTTCAAAATAAAATCATTACGTTACCACTAATAATACAAAATACGACATTTACACAATTATGTAACACATAGGATGTAAATAAACCTCCCGTACTTACCCATTGTGCGGCAAAAAATCCAACAGAAAATCAACAGACGTGAAACAAGCCCAAAACTCAGCGCGTTTTCTTTGTTACCTATTGACCCTATTTTGTCCCGCCTACTTTTCTAGGACGTGCACTTCCTGTTTAGCTACATTTAGCCTGTAGATTTTAGTCAATGGGTTTATTTTAACTGTCATTATATTTAATTAAAATTGCCCCACAAGACAGACAAACAAACACGTTAGCTACCTTAACAGAGCTAAACAGGAAGTGCATTTCCAAGCCAAGTGGGCGGGACAAAATAGGGTCAATACATGTGTTCAGCGAAAGAGAGAGAGAGAGAGAAAAAAGTGCTCAGCGATCACGTATTCTCCCACGTTGAGCGTGAACCTCTGTGAGTTTGGGGTCTGGCGAGGTCGGCAGCAGAGTCTGTGACTGTAGCAGGACTGTAGACCTCCGTAGCTAATATGAGTCACCCACCGTAGCAAGACCGGTCCGGTGACTGCACCGGAGTTGGACTGGAAGCAGTGTGAGCCCGGGGTTATTCATTCATCTCACACTCAATGGTGGTAAACTACTATTGTAGCCACAGCTGCCCTGGGACAGACTGACGGAAGCGAGGCTGCCATTTTTTGCCATCGGCCTCTCCGACCGTCACCAACCATTCATACACACACCAGATCCAGACTAGGCAATGTGGGTGAAGGACACAACAACGAGGTTCTCTCACATGGGGTCAGTATTATGGTGTGGTAGGTGATTTTCACACTGCAGACACAATTTAGGTTTAAAATCTGACAATTTCCTCTCATAAATCCTTCCACACATGGTTAATATCGACATGTATTCGGTTTTGGTTGCAATTTTAGCTTTTGACAAACAGCAAAGTGAAAGCGGAGCAGCCCAGTCTCCAGAAAACACTTACACAGTATATACAGTAATATGACAAAATGACAAAAACCTACCATACGCACACATTTACAACTTTTTTACCTCAATGTTTTACGAAAAGCCAAAACAGAAAAATACCCACAAGTTTTGGTTGAAGCCACGTGGAGACATTTTCTTTGGGTTTAACAGGTAGATCTTAATCTGCCCTGAGCTCCAGCCCTAAACATACGTATTTTAGTCACTTGAAACCTAAACTTACCACTTGGCTTCAACCAAAGCTTGTGGTTATTTTACGTTTTGGCTTTACGTATCATATTTACGTTAAGAAAAAAGGTGTGAAAATGTGTGTATTGTACGTTTTTGACACTTCGTTGTTTATCTACGTTTTCTCCAGAAACTGTGCCCAAGCTCAGCCAATCAGAGCGCAGCATTCAGCTCCAGAAATAAACTAAAACTATTTATTTTTCGGTTCAGACGTGCTGCATTTACCATGTACTTTTTAGTGGAAAACACAAGCTTTACTAACTTACAACTAAAAAAGTGAGTTACCTCGACTTTAAGCAGGACTAAACCAGGTCTAAACCAGGTCTAAACCAGAGCTAAAGCAGGTCTGAATTAAGTCAGAAGAACTACTCTGTCTTCATGTTTGTCTACGTTTCTGAAAGTGGCCCTGACTGACTTTAACAATCCCGTCTGTTTAGTCTGGAACATTTAATTAAGGAATTAAGACAATTTTTCCGCAGTTATTCCTATTTTTTACTTACTACGCTGCCAAAAACTGTATTTATATATAGATTTGTTCTTATTTTAGGCCAAAACAAGTTAGTTTCAAGGCAAAGATATACAAAATAAACAGTCAGAAATGGCTTAAAACAGGAAATATGCTGCATTTCTCAAACAGTTTGTTCTTGTCTGGTCAAAATCAAGATGAATATTGTCAGTTCTAATCATTTTAACCAACATTAGAGTGGGGTGCACGGTAGCCAAGTGGTTAGAGCTCTGGCTTCCCAATAAGGAGGTCGTGGGTTCGACTCCCGGGTTGGACCATATCAACATCTCACGATCTCTCTGGGTGGAGTTTGCATGTTCTCCCCGTGTCACGGTGGGTTTTCTCCGGGTACTCCGGTTTCCTCCCACCTCCAAAAACATGCATGTTTAGGTTAATTGGGCATCACTGTAAATTTCCCTTAATGAGTGAATGAGAGAGTGAATGTTTGTCTGTCTAACCCTGCGGCAAGTTGGCCACTGTCCAGGGTGTTCCCCGCCTAAGGCCCAAAGTTACTGGGATAGGCTCCAGTCACCCGCGACCCCTAACGGGATTAAGCGGTAGAAAATGAATGAATGAACCAACATTAGAAGTTCCTTTTGTACTCACTGGTTAAGGGTCTTCATTTTTGTTGCTACATTTAAATAATTTCTCTTAGTTAGTGTTGTAAATCCTAAACAGAAACTGGACTTTTAAAGAGCTGAATGAGAGCTAAAGTAGAACCAAAACCAGGTCTACAAACCAACAGACTAAACTTAGACTTAACTGGATTCAAACCAAGTTAAACCAGGATTTATCGTCTTTAAACCCAGATTAAACCCAGGACTAAAGCACTTTACTGTTTATTTTAGGATTATAACAGATCTAAATCACATTATTCTGCCGTGTCCTGCTCCCGTCTGCTTCACCTGTCGTTTTATTATTTTCGGGCAGATACTTGAAGATTTTAACTGTCGTTTCTTTGTATGAATGTATTTAAAATAATAATAATTCAGTTTTGTTCGGCTCACACTTGAATGTTTTTACTATTGAGAATTAAGGAACCGTTGTAATATTTTAGTCCTTTTTTGTATCTGTAAATATAATTGTAAATACGTCTTTTCTATCTGTTTAGTCGAATAAATTTATTGTATTAAAGGAGACTGACTTTCTAGTCTCTGGTATTGAACCAAATGTTATTGTGTTTATTTGTTTCTCTGGTAAAAGTTTTTTCAACTTGAAAACTCTCAGAGTTAAGCTCATTTCATACTTGACGCATCCGCGGTCCTCGCGGCGGAAATACGTAATTTTTGGAGACACGCCCTTTAAGCGAAATCCGCTTGGACCAGATTTTCCGCGTCGGCGTCAGGGAAAAATCTGTGACTACGTGGACGGTCTGCGCGGCAAGCAGCGGGCTTTCAATGGCAGCTCCCTACTGCCCTCTACAAGCAGTCGGATGAAACACACAGAAACTATAAACACTGTCAGCGTCTGCTCCGCTCTGGTTCATGCATCTAATTTCCGTGCGGACTTCACGTGCGGGAGGTATAAACCAAGCTTGAGAGGACAAATGTGAGTACGATTGGGTCGATATGTAACGTCAGAAAGGCCATCCATTCATCCATTTTCTTCTGCTTTATCCGGTGTCGGGTCGTGAAGGCAGCAGTTTGAGCAGGGAGGCCCAGACTTCCCTGTCCACACACTTCCGGGGGAATCCCGAGGCGTTCCCAGGCCAGTCGAGAGACATATGGGGAGTTTCCACTATCCCGATAGTATCTACTCGGCTCTACTCTACTTGGCTCTGTTTCCACTAGACCTTTTTTTCCGGAACCTGGTACTTTTTTAGTAGCTGCTTGGCTTTGGTTCTAACCAGGCTGAGCAGGTACTAAACTCTTCTAACTGACACTGATTGGTCAGAGGCTGGTGGAAGCCACGGTTACCATGGTGTTGTTATGGATATTATTTTGTTGTGGGCTGGTGCTCTGGAGATAGTACCACATTCTAAAGAGCAATGGAGACACAACCAAACCGAGTAGAGTAGAGCCGAGTAGAGTAGAGTAGATACTAACAGGGCTAGTGGAAACGCCCCAATAGTCCCTCCTGCAGGTCCTGGGTCTTCCCCGAGGTCTCCTTCTGGTGGAGCATGCCTGAAACCCCTCACAGGGAGGCGTCCAGGAGGCTTCTGAAACAGATAGCCGAGCCACCTCAGCTGGCTCCTCTCGATGTGGAGGAGCAGCCACTCTACTCAGAGTTCCTCCTGTGTTACTGAGATCTTCACCCTGTCTCTAAGGAAGTGCCCAGAGCATCATTTCCGTGGCCTCACCTGGGACGGGGTGTAAATGTGTTCTGGGGCACTGCAGGATGTTAAAATAAACTAAAATCTCCTCCATATTTACTGTCGAAACCAACATGAGATCAGATATGATACAGTACTTCTACAGGGTTTATACCTTTGATAACAAAAATTAAGACTCCATCGCAAGACATTTTTGTATGGTGAATAACTAAAAGCAACTATTCTTGTGAGTCAGGAGAAACGACTACAGCTTGACCACCTCAGTATTTTTAAGACCATTAGACTTGAAAATCAATGCTTCTGTGTGAGATTCAATGCTTTTAAGACCCCGCGGCTACCCTGTTTTACTTTTGTACTTTGTTACGTTCGAGAGCCTGTCAGAGAAGACTTCACAGACTGGTTTTGGTCGAGTGCAGTCAAGAGTTTATTGAACTTTACAAAAACTTCACATAAAAATATGAAACGCCACAGACACGGGACACGAGGACAGACTCAGAACGTTCTATTTACATTGAAATTATTCACATTAAAATCACATATTTGACATATTTACAACGTGTTTTCAGACGGAGACAGAGACACGGCATTCTCCACGACGACTCCGTTCAAAGTGCACGTGACAGGTTTGAATAAAACCTTTTGGAAATGAAAGTGTTATACTAATCTCTTTTTTTTCTTAAGAATTACAGGAAGTAAAAACAAACTGATGACATCATACTAGACGAGACTAGAAGTTTTGACCATGTTTTCTTTCCACTTTTATGGATTTAGTTGAATCATTCTCTTTTGGATTGTTTCTCATAAGAAATTGGAATATTGAAATGAAAGATTTTACAAACATTTTGAGGGACTTTGAGAACCACTAAAGGGCACATACTTTGTAAAAATCTACTTTTTTGAGAAGCGTCTGGCTGCAAACGTCTTTTGCCCTGCCCATCTTTTGCTAGAGGCCGAAAGAAGCTCTTTGCACCAGACCGGACGTCCACATTTGGCAATTCTCACAAAGCCGTAACCTTACCCACTTTATCTGGTCCAACACCAGCCCTAACCCTAACCCGACTTTACCTGAAAATGACATACATTTGCTTACATAACCACGTGCGAGAGGTCTGTATGAAGTGTTTTTCTTTCTGCGGAGGGAGGGGAGTGGTGCGTGTTTGCTTCATCGCTCTTCATCGCGTAAAAACTAAACGATACAGAGACAGTTTTGTATCTGCAGCGATCAGATCTCTGAACATAAATGGGGTTTAGAAGATCTCACCTTTGAGCAGAACCTTCTTTGTGCAACCATTGGACGGCTGTAGATTTAGGGGTGTAATGTAATGTTTTACTTGAATTGTTTTGTCTTGATTTTAATGTTTTTGGACAGATGAGCCCCTACCTCTGCAAAAAAATTTACCTTTAGGTACTAGTAAAGAAACCTTGAACCCTGGCGCTCTTGACTTTGAGAGTTTAACCTTATTCTAAACATGACTTCCTCATCACAAACACAGCTGCAATTCTGTCTGAGATACTTTTCTTTCCCCTCTGAGCATCAGAAAACACAGCTGATGTCTCTGATCGACCTGTGATGTCATAGGTAGACCTCTGAGATCTTCTTCTCTGTTGTTAACTCCATTAATCATCCAGACTTGTTTGGAGCATTTCTGCAGCTGCAGCGTGTCAAACGCAATAGAGGGATTTTCGGTCGACGTCACTTTTCGCCCTACTGCGCATGCATTATGCAGAAAGACCCGTTCTCCATCTGTTTACGTGAGGGAACTTCTTTGAATTAAACCTCAAAACGGGACGACAGCTAGTTGTTTTCATCAGGTCTGAACCGGTCTGATAGACGTCTGTCTCCTGAAGCTTGAGACAGCGTTTTTCTCGCTGTTTTTCTCACTCACCTGAATGTAACTTCTAAGGGTCGTAAGATCGGATTTAATTCATAAATGTTGATTTAGCAGCAGAACTTTTGTTTTCGCAAAGTGATAAACTCTTTTTTGACTTGTTTCCACTGTTTGTGTCAATGAGCGGAGGCTCTTTCTACAGGCCCGTGTTGATAAACAAAAAATCCGTCTATATGACATGCTGCAGCTGCTCAGGAGAAATGTGATTATTTCTCCTGTGTCATTTCTTTTGCAGCCTGTTGAGTTCTAACTCAGTTCCTGTCATGTGTCCTTTACAGCACACTTCTGGTTGTGGTGTCTGGGACTCCAAAGTCGAGGTGCTCAGGAGCAGGTTGAACAGATTAGAATAACGCAGAAAAAAAAAAGGCATGTGTTCTTTGTTCTGTCATTCTTTAGCTGTCAATCAAACACATCATATTAGAGACATACTTCAGGATTCACACCCTCAGCATCTTCTCTACACGCTCCTCCAGACGATGTTTCTAAAATGTTGTTTATACAGAAACGTCAAAGTGTGTTTTCTCGTCTCTTCAACACGTCTCCTTGTCTCCTCTCTGTGTCTGTACGGAGCAGAGATGGACTGTAAGTTATGACTTGACTTTATTCAAACTTGAGTCACTATTTTGAAGACTTGAGACTTGACTTGGACTTGAGACTTGTTTGAGACTTACAAAACCGTGACTTTGTCCCACCTCTGGCCGGGAGGAGGCGAGGAGGTAGAAATGAGACAGGCCTGGGTACAGATCTGTTGTGATCTAGTGTGATGTCACCATTTACAACCAGGAAGTCAAATAAAAACTTAAAAACTTGCATAAAATGTGAAATAAAAGTGTTTTCCAAACCTGTCAGAGGCACTTTGAACGACACAAAGTTAAACAAAGAAGTTCGTTACATTCACTGTTTGTCCTCCTCCAATAAACCTCTGATAGAAGTGACTTTTATGAAAATATATTTTTTCTCTGGATGGCTCTGGCAGTTTCTGTACAACAGCGACAACACTCATGCATTTGGATTTGGACCAGAACACTCGGTGACATCAGCGGGGGAGGGGCGTGTCCACTGGATCTTTTCAAACTCAGATTTTTGTCAAAGTTAATGTTTCTTTTTTTTGTTTTGTTGCTGATTTAGGCAAAGCTCAAAATGTAGTGACTTTCTTGTCTTAAAAATAACAAAAATTCTATCTAATTTTAAACTTTCGATCGGCTTTAACTTTCCTAATGCGATCTGAGTCTCATTATTCACAGTGAGTTTTACCACCACAGCAAAGCCAACAACAACATAGCATGCTAACAGTAAACTTCCTGGGTTCTGAGAGTTTAAATTACACTGAACAAAAACATGAACGCAACACTTTCTAAGATCACAAACACACAGTTCTCTTTTATGGGGTGTTTCCATTAGCTCTACTTGGCCATGTTTCCACTAGCTCTGGTACTTTTTCAGTCCATGCTTGACTCTGACCAGCCTCTGACCAATCAGTGTCAAAAAAGTGGAAGTAGGGCCATGTAGGACTAAAGCAGGCGACTCAAACTGGCAGCCCGGGGGCCAAATGCAGCCTCTGAGATGATTTCATGAGGCCCCCAGAATGATTTCTGCTTAGTATTAGTTGTGGCCCGACAGTAAACTGCACACAACAATCTGAACCAAATGTGTGTTTCTGCATACTGTTTTTATCATTCTGTTACAACCAAAGTGTCTATAAAACCTTAAATTCACTGGCCATACAGCAAACTATATACAATTTTTCCTATATTTTTTTTTTTTCCGAGAGACAGTCTGACCCTAGAAATCCACTTTGAACACTTTTTCTTTAATCACACAGAGGCCTAAGTAATAGAAAGAAATATAAAAGAATGAATGTGAACATAGCTGTTTTGTGTTATATAAATGCGTCCCTTGACCACCTTTGACTTCGATCATTTTGGTCCCAGCTCCATTTGGGTTTAAGACCCCTGGACTACAGGAAACAGGCCAATAAGCCACGTTTCCATTGGCCTGGGTCCCTCAGACCGGTTCACTTTGGAGCGGTTTGGACCGCTTCTGTTAATGATGATGAGTGTTTCCACTGCAGGTTTTGCCTCGACAAACAGGAAACAGCTTATGCTAATGCACTAGCTTTGCTTTTGTTAAGTTTGTCAGAGAAACAAATCAAGTTTTCATCAGTGGAAATGCGGCGCGTCGTCAAAGTTAAGTCATTATTTCATGTTTCTATCTGACCTTTTCTGTCTGTTTTACCCTGAGCCTGTGTTTTCTCTTGTCTAGGGTGACCAGATTTTCTAAATTACAAACTGGAACACACCCAGATAGGGGTTGAAACAAAAATAAATTGTGGAAAGACTGCATATTTGGTCAATTCATGACTCATTTAAATCTCTTTCATGACTAACTTGTTAGTTTCTGTCAAATCTGAGAGACTTCTGCAAATGTTTTTTCTCATATTTGACTGAATAAACAACAATATATTTCTGTATTTACTAATGCAGGGTGTCAAAGTGGTCTAAAACTGGGACAACTGGGACATGTCTTGTGTAAAACTGGGACAAATCAATAGTTTTGGAAACATTTGCTGGGACATGGGACACAGGGCTCAAAATAGGGACTGTCCCGGGTAAACCTACCCTACTCTTGTCCCTTCACCAAAAGACACCAAAAGCATCTCACTTTGGACCCAGCGAGGAACAGGTCGCTTTGTGCAGTGGAAACAGCATAGGACCGTACCGCCCCGAGCCAATGGAAACAGAGCTTTAGTGAAGGAAGACAGCTCTGGTAGATATCTGCATCTGAACTAAAACTGAAGGCGAACAGTGTCCTTTTATTATAATTAACCTAAGACAGTGGGGTTGCAAGATGATTTCAATGTGTAAGTTTACAAATATTCCTTCGTATTTAATAGAATGCTGACATTGAAAACAGTATGTTGTAGTAAACAATCTACTAAAATAATTCAGATTAAACTGTGTTGAGAGTCGCTGACATGGTTGTTTTGAGGGTCCCAGTCTGACTAGAGAGATTAGGAACTGTTTAATCATCCAAACATTAAAGGAATAACTACAAGAAAAATGGAAGCAAAGACAAGTGTTGCGTTTATATTTTTGGTTCAGTGAAGCTGGACGAGGCAAAGTTAACTCATTTTACAGAACTGAAGCGTCAGTAATAAAACTGATGTGCACAGGGATTGATTTCTGCCAGATTTACATGGACTGTGCTGGAAACTGTTCGTACAATCTGGCAACACGGCTCCACCGACTTTTTTTCTATACCTGCTTTCACTGTCCTCTTGCTCTTTCAACCTTTCCCTTCTTTTTCTTTTTTTTACTAAACTCTGTAACGTCTCATCCTAAAGATATGTTTTTACTGTATGATTTGCGTGCTACGGAAGGGCATCTGGCTTAAACGTGTGTGAATGTTGGACCGTTTTTCTCTCGTGGCAGTTGTGACTTTGGTTTTATAAACTGGGCAGTGGACGTTGTGTCTCCAGAGTGTTTTATACAAAATCATTATAGTTTTATTTTTTTTATTAGTTTGGTCTCTTTTATGTTTTCATTGCTCTGATTTGGTTTGCTGTTAAGAAAAAAAAAATACAAATGTAAGTGGCAAGTCCAGGTTATTGGTCCAAATACTGGGTCTGGTTTGATTCAGTCCTGGATTTCAGTCCCGTTTTAGTCCTGGTTCAGTCCTGGTTTTAGACTTGATTTAGACTTGGTGTAGACCTGCTTTAGTTACGGTTTAAGTCCCATTTTGGTCTTGGTTTAGTCCTGGTTTAGACCCAGTTCAGTCCTGCCGGGCGATCTTGCCCCCGCCGGTCTAATACTTAAGCGCAAAGCGCAAAGAGTTCTCTGTGTTGGCCGCTATGAGCTCCAGAGAGCAGCTCCAGCTCGTGGCACGGCTGCTCTGCTTTGTCTGATGCCAGTTCAATCAGTGAACCTGCACAACATAACCGTGGAGCAGTGCAAGAAGTTCACTGGAAATAAGAAATAATAATAATAATCATATTTTGCCATCAATTCTAATTTTGTCAGTTATGTAGTTAGAACAAGCCACGTTAAATGCAGTTATTGAATTAGGCAATATATTTGTAAAATAAAATGGATTCACTTTTTAGTCAGACTTGGCTTCAATAAGTTTGTTCTATATGTTTTAACAATACAATGTTGTGTCGACCTAAACTTATAATAAAAATGATCCGATGCTCGTGATAAGACCTACCTGAGAATCTTGATCCGTGCGTGAAAGTTTATGAAAAAGCAGTGGCGTGTCCTCGTTATAATCCTTTTGAATGAGACAACTGCCGGTAAGCAGGCTCCCGGTCCCGGTGTGATGCGAGCGGAGGGTCTTTCGTGTGTGACCGCGTCTGCAGCCCCTGTACAGACGAGCGCAGGGTTGTGTCCACCTCGGGTCGGTTCTCTGGATGCGCGCCGTGGTCCAGGTAAAGCACGGGGCTCTGGTCCAGACTGTGCCAAACGGTTCCGCGCTCTTCCTCGTGCTCACTCACAGTGGTCACCGCCGTAAAATTGAAAGCCTCTGGTCAGAAACGTCCAGCGGCCTGGTGCGCGTGGCCGCGACCCGCGCTGACCCAAAAAGCGCTGAAGGGCCGGACCTCACGCAGCACCGTGCTCTCCTGCTTTATCTCTCTGCTCTGTCGTGGGCAGAGCTGCATTCACACTTAACACTGTCTCATGTTCACTCTATAATCTAAGTCTTTTTTATATTAAGTCAACAGGCTTTATGTAAAAGAAAATACATTTTTTTAGACAAAGTTGTTAAAGTTTGTCATTTGAATAGACTTTTACCAAATACATTTCTATTATTACACTTTTTCCCAAACTGAAGCTCTTGTAGTAACTTTTGCTGTGATATTAATGCACTGCTTACGTGTCACAGACATGACACGTCTAGGCCGTTCACTGAATGAAATTGTACCCCACACATCTGGCGGGCACCACACCTGCTTCACTCACGGCGTAGCTCTTGGAGAGAGCGCACTAGAGGCCAACAGAGGAATAACTGTCTTAACCGGTCTAAGCGGGAAGTCTTAAAGGGGCAAGACCGAGGCCCTTGTCTTTGTCCTGTTTTAGATCTGTTTTAGTCTTGGTTTTTGTCCCGTTTTAGTCCTGTTTTAGTACTAGTCTTAGTCCGGGTTTAGTCCAGGTTCAGTCCTAGTCTTTGTCCTGGTTCAGTTCCTGTTCAATCCAGTTTTAGTCCTAGTTTAAGTCCAGGTTCAGTCCTGTTTCAGTCCAGGTTCACTCCCAGTTTTAGTCCCTGTTTTAGTCCTGGTCTTAGTCCCGGTTCAGTCCATAGTTTAAGTTCTGGTTCAGTCCTAGTTTTAGTCCTGCTTCTGTCCTGCTTTAGTCCTGTTTTCATCCCAGTTCAGTCCCTAGTTTTAGTCGTGGTTCAATCCTGTTTCAGTCCAGGTTCAGTCCAGGTTCAGTCCCGTCTTAGTCCCCGTTTCCGTCCTGGTCTTAGTCCCAGTTCAGTCCTGCTTTAGTCCCGGTTCATTGCCTAGTTTTAGTCCCGGTTCAGTCCTGGTTCAATCCATAGTTTAAGTTCCGGTTCAGTCCTAATTTTAGTCCTGTTTTGGTCCAGGTTCAGTCCCGGTTCAGTCCTGGTTCAGTCCCAGTTCAGTCCTGCTTTAGTCCCGGTTCAGTCCTAGTTTTAGTCCTGTTTCCGTCCTGGTTCAGTCCCGGTTCAGTCCTGCTTTAGTCCCGGTTCAGTCCTAGTTTTAGTCCTGTTTCCGTCCTGGTTCAGTCCCGGTTCAGTCCTGCTTTAGTCCCGGTTCAGTCCTAGTTTTAGTCCTGTTTCCGTCCTGGTTCAGTCCCGGTTCAGTCCTGCTTTAGTCCCGGTTCAGTACCTAGTTTTAGTCCTGTTTTGGTCCAGATTTAGTCCTGGTTCAGTCCCGTCTTAGTCCCTGTTTCCGTCCTGGTCTTAGTCCAGGTTCAGTCCCGGTTCAGTCCTGTGGGTCCTGACAGTCGCTGCACAGGCTCATATCTTCACTAAACGTCTCCACTTGGACGGTGGAGCTGCTGAAGCCGAACTTGTGGTGGAGCAGGTCCGTGGCCTCGTTCAGGACCGACTGATGGTCTGCACCTTCATCTGAGGAAAAGAAAAAAAAACATTTACAACAAGATCCAGACCAGACCGAGCCGTGACAGAACCGGACTCGCTCAGGACCGACTGATGGTCTGCACCTTCATCTGAGAAAGAAAAAAAAACATTTACAACAAGATCCAGACCAGATCGAGCCGTGACAGAACCAGGACTCGTTCAGGACCGACTGATGGTCTGCACCTTTATCTGAGGAACAAAGAAAGAACCGTTTAGATTCAAACCAGACCGAGCCGTGACAGAACCGGACTCGCTCAGGACCGACTGATGGTCTGCACCTTCATCTGAGGAACAAAGAAAGAACCGTTTAGATTCAAACCGGACAGAGCCGTGACAGAACCGAGACTAAACTACAGCAGCATTTACAGTACAAATGTGTCCACCACGCTTTTATAATAAGAGGCATAGTGGGCGTCAGAGGCCACGCCCACTAACACACCTCTGTGGGGGAAACACAACATGAACAGTGCATAAGAACAACAGTTTTATCACTCACTGCTCAATAACAGCAAATGTAGACTTAAGGAAATATGTTTTGTCAAATTCGGATGCAAAGACATGGAGATAAATAAACGGTCCAAATATATATAAGTATCTTTAAAAATGCTAACAGTAGTTGTGAGCTAAATGCTAACATGATGCTAGCGTCGTCTGGAGTATTTTCGTAGAACTTTCTGTTTACTTTTCTGAGCTCATTCTACATCTAGTTGTGCTAAAAATTATTCTCCAGAAAAGGTAAAAAGGTCAAAGTCGTTTTTGTTGGCGTGGTCTGTTGTGGGGAAAATTCATTGGGAAAGGTCCCTCTAAATTCAAGGGTGTTAAACTGGTGGCTACATTTTCCGATAAAAGCACATAACAATTTGAACTGCAGGTCCCGTTTGAGATTGGATCGTCATAATTTTAGACGATGAAGTGATTGGCTCTGTCTTTGGTTCCAGACTCTTCTGTATTCGAACAGAAAGTAGGAAGGACTAGCTGATCATGCAACCTCTTGTCTGTTTGTCATGTGTTCTACAGGAGCACTGCATTTTGATGAGGCAAACATGTTTTCAGACTGATTCTTGCTTTTTTTTCTGTTTTGGCAGCATTTAAAGAAAAGGTCAATATCCAGTAGGGTAAGTTGTTCGACAGCCAATCAGATCACTCTGCTCCAGTGAGAGGGCGTGCCCTGTTTTGCCTGGGATCCAGAACCCACACTTCAGCAAACTGCAAAGAGTGGGTCTGGTCACCACGCCCTCCGCCTGCGTTTCAGATCAAATCTACATCGTACCGGCCAATCAGATGAGTTTATTTGTGTGACGCAGATGAAACAAAGGAGCTGATTGGTCGTCTGTCATTTAGACCTAAATCTAACTTCACTCACCTCACATTAAAACCGTCTTTTTGCTTTTCTCATTGATTCTGCAGAAATCTGCCATGTTTTTCAGTTTCACGTGATATTTTTTCTTGTATTTTTTTTGTCGGGAGCAGCCATGTTGGTTTTCAGACGGCAGAAGATGCGTGTCTCTGATTGGCTGATTAATCTGTCAATAAAGACCACTGAAATTCAAAAGAGGGACACAGTATTTTTTATATATCGTCTGGATTTTCCAGGCAAGTGTCCTGTGCCCTTCATCTGTATGATAATGTCCATACACAACATGTGTATTGTGTATGGACTAATAGTTTGAGTCCCTCTGACTTTAGTATGAGAGTATAGAGTGGTTGTTACCTATGGCCAGATGCACTGACACAGGTTTTGTTTCAGAGGTTACCCCTGGCTCACACTAACTCCGTACCGGACTGCGGACCGGACTCCGGAGGCTTTCCAATTCTTGAAAAGTAATGAGAGTGGCTCACACCGCGATGCGTCCGGTCCAGAGATCCGCGCGGATGTGCTCCGTACGTCCGGATTCCGTTGAAAGGAACTTTTTCCGGACTGCCGGAGCCATCCGCAGCCCTTTTTGGTGAAGTTTTGAAAACAAGACACGACAAACAGGAAACCAAGCGAGCGCAGGTGAAGAGAATCCGGTCGTTTTCAAAGTAAAAACATTACGTTTCTGCTACTACAACAAATACGTCAAAATGCTCGACATATACGCGACTATTGAACACACAGGATATAAATAAATGTCCCGTACTCACTCACTGTGCGGAAAAAAATCCAACAGAAAATGAAATGACGGGAAATAAGCCCAAAACACGGCGCAAGTGTTCCTTGTTTACATATCCATGTGCCAGAGATCACGTAAACTCACTGAAACTCCCAAGTTGAGCGTGAATCCCCGTGAACTCGTGGTGACGCGAGGCCAGCAGAGTGCATACATACGCATGCATATTCTGGAGGCAGTGTGAGTGACGACCGAACCCAGACGGATCTGGATCTGGATCTGCATCTGCATCTGGAGGCAGTGTGAGCCCGGGGTGAGAGTATAGTGTGACTTCAGTATGAGAGTGTGGTGTAGTTCTTCTTACCTATGGCCAGATGCACTGACACCAGGTTGTGGTTGACGCTCAGGCCCCACAGGTGCAGACTGTGCACAGACTTCACCGACGACACCGACAGAAGAACCTCCTTCACCGACTTGAACTGGATTTCTTTGGGACAACCTGAGGAGCAGAGGAAACACAGCTGAGAGCGCACTTCTACAGCTCAGTTCTGTTGACTCTGGACGCGTTGTTGTGCCTGGAAATGTCCTTGTGCCGTAGTTTCCTCCTCCATGATTCAAAGAGCACATTATTCAATGGTTTGTACTAAATCCCTGTCAGACAATCGTCAGTGCGGGATTATTTAATTTTATTTGAGAGAGAGAAGTATGTTCCGTGAGCTCCTGTCAGACTATAAACTGTTACATCCATATAGTGTGTGACCTTTGACCTCTGCTCACGCCTCAGCGCTCGGCCTCCGGCTCCTTCTGCTGCTCCTCACGCCACATTTACACAAAACGCCCCGGGACAAGCTCCTCCCTGAGCCAGATGCCCTCCCGCTCCTCCTGCATCTCATGTTTAATGATGACACTGACAGACTCTGAGCTGAATGTTTATCACAGTTTTAGTCGTGCTATAGTTTTATTAGTTTATTAGTTTTACCTCGAGGCCTCAAGTAAAATGTAGTTTCTGCCCAATGTGAATCATTTAGTCACTATTTTTATAAAAATGCCTGTAAAGTTTTGCTAAATTTTAGTCAGACGTAGTGTAGAAGTCAAGACCAAGACCACAGTCCATCGAGACCAAATGAAGACGTTCTTTGTAATTTTATACAATTGGCTGAGTGCAGTTGTCTTGTTTTGGTTTAAAATACTACATCCTGTACATACAACGACTTCCTGTGCTATGCTTTTCAATGAGGTTTTCACTACATCAGTTTAAAACTAATAAATCCTCTTTAGATCAGACAGTTGTGGTGAAAGTTACAGAAAACATGTTAAAGACTTTACATATTAGAGGAATATTTCATCAGAGACACTTGTGTGTTTAAAAAGAGACATGTTTGTGTCTAAATGCTAACGCTAACAGGAAATGGTTGTATGTACAGAAGTTAGCATTTTTGAACAATCGCAAGCCAACTGAAATTCCGTGCACACAGCCCATTATTAGTGTCGACATGATCTTATTGTTCAGGGTTTATTACAAACTGTGTCTGGGACAGGTCACTGTGCTCCTGCTGCAGGTTTGCAGAGCATGGCGGTAATGAAATGTGTGTGTCCAAGACCAGACCGAGACCAAGTCCAAATGTTCTCAAGTCTGAGACAAGACCTAGACCTCAAAAAAGCCGACTAGAGACTGGACTCAAGACCAAGACTGGTCTTGAATACTATTACACTACTCAAACGTCCTCAGGTGATTCTAGTCCCCCCATATGTCTCTAATTCTTTGAAATGAAGCATATTGATTCAAGTCATTCTAAATTATTACTTTTTAAAAACGAAAGATAAAACTCTTACAGCTTGTTGGGTTTTTCTAATTTTGACTTAGTTTGGTGTGATTGTCCTTGTGGTAAAGATGTTGTTAGTTTCACAACAGTTAAGTTGCATTTATAGAAAAATTGAGAAATAAAAGTAAGATTTACACACAACTGACGTAGTTTTCTGGAATTTAATCCATCATTTAGCACAATTATAAGCTACTGTATTATCATGTATCATGTGTCCCGAGACTGCTTTTTTAAGGTCTTGGTCTCGTCTTGGACTCATGCACATTTGGACTTGGTCTTGTCTTGGACACCACTCACACAGTGACCTGTCCCAGACACAATAAGAATATGTAGACACGGATAATAGTTTAAAATTACAAAGATCGCCTTGATTCTATCTCGATGGACCAGTCTTGGTCTTGTCTTAGTCTGGTCTTGGGACTCTGTGATCTCGGAAAGGTCTTTGTCTCGATTAGTGTGGTCTTGACTATTGCACTTGTCAAATTGTAACGTCTGTTTCATGTCTGTGGACCGTCATACCTTCCATGAGGATCCTGAAGACGTCTTTGAGGATGGTGACGGTGGTGCACAGGACGAAGGCGGAGAACAGGAACGTGCAGATGGGGTCGGCCACTTTGTACTCCGGCTGAAACACACACAAGCAAACAGAAAAGCGTTGTTTTTTTAGAAGTTAGGATAAGATGATATTGTCAGAATGTGTTTTCCACTCCCCACACGGGCCAGTTTAGTCGTTTATTAGGATTAAAATGTACTTCCTGATTACAAATGACGACAAAGAAAGTTGCTAAAATAGTCAAATTCTCAGTCCTCACTCTAACCCAGACCTGGGCAAACTGCGGTCCGGGGGCCTAATGTGGCCCGCGACATGTTTCAATCAGGCCCCTGGCATGTTTTTGAGAAACGGAAACGCAAGACGAAGTTTAAGAGACAAAAACTTAGACAATGAACATTTAACATTTTGAGATTAAATTCACAATGTTATGAGGTTAAAGTCAAAATCATAAAAAGCAAATTTTCATTATTAAACTTGAATTTTGATGGAAACTAAAATGATAATTTGGATCATGGAACATTGTTATAAATATAAAATCTAAAAATTGTGTATTTTTATGCAAACATCTAATGCTGCGTTCAGACCGGACAGCGTCTTGGCGTCCATTTTCAATGTTAAGTCAATGTAAACCCGCGTCTTGGGCGTTCAAGCAAATTTTCCGTGTGTATTGACGTCTGGGGCGTCAGCTGATGCGCGTTCAGGCGTCTGAAAACGCGGCGTCTTGCGGATTAGAAGCTCGAAGCTGCGGCGGCCGCAGGAGTTGGAAAAATCCATCTTCAGACACGTTGGAAGTCGGCGTCAGCCAATCAGAGACTACACTCCTGTGACACGTGACATGTAGTTGTGTCACACCAAAGGGAAAGGACGACTGTTTACTGAAGTCTTTTAATAACTTTTTTAACGAAAAGTTGCTTGTTTGGGACTTTTTTTCAAAGACTTGGCCGTTCGTTGCTTTGAAAATCTGGAGACACAGCAAAACAAACAACACGGGACATGATCTGGACTGAAGCTTGGACTTACAACGCGCTGACATGGATGTATTAAAAATGCCCGGTGCCGTGTTTAAATCTGCTGTACAACGGGAGGAGCTGAGGAGGACGGAGACAGCAAAAAGACAGTCTGGAGGAGGAGAAAGTTGTGTGATTGGGTAAGTTATGTTTTATAAATGCAACAAGCCTCTCTCTCTCAGTGATCTGTCTACGAGCAAAACCTGCAAACAAGCGGGAGCTCGAATTGCTTTGGGGCGTCAAAAGTGTCTTTTTGTCCACCAAAGCTTTGACGCGCGTCAGAGCAGCTTAGAAGCTTATTGAGGCGTCAACAGCATAAATAACCGGCGATATTTTACGCGCGTTTAGGCGAATTTAGACACAAATAAGCTGTCCAGTGTGAACGCAGCATTACTCATCCAAGTCCAAGCCCTGATATTTTTTTTCTTGTAAAATTACCATTTGAAAACACTTCTAACATCACGAGATGAATCTTATAATTTTTAAAAAAAATATAGGTGAAGCTTAAGAAAGTTATGATACTACTAGAAAAAAGTTATTAATACAAGAAAAAAAGTCATATTTTTTCTAAGAATAAAGTTGTAGCTATGACTTTATTTGTACTGGACTTCTATAATGGCAGTCCGGCCCTCCACTACTGTTCTGGGTTTGAATCTGGCCCTCGAGTCAAAATAATGAACTTTAACCCTGCGTCTCTTCTTTACCCTGAAGTAGATGATGATGGCGGCCACCAGCACGCCACGCTCTGCAGCAGGTCTCCCAGGACGTGGATGAAGGCGGCCCGCACGCTCGTGTTGCTGTGGCCGCTCAGCAGAGAGGGGGCGTGGCCTCCCAGCAGCGAGGGGCGTGGCCTGTGTGCGCGGGGGCGGGGCTCTGGCCGTTCTCGTCGATCTGGTGATAGCCGGAGCCGTGCGCGTGGAAAGAGGTGGAGTGGTGCAGGATGTAGGCCATTCTGCAGACGCACAGAGAGAGAAGAGTCAGGAGTCAGTCTGGAGCTGCAGTTAGACCCAGATCTCAAAACACATCATTTATATTTACTAGTATTAAAGTCTTCTGCACTCTCTTCACCTCAGGGCCAATTAGGGTCCTTTTGAGCAACTTTTTTTTTTCAAACTTTTAGATCTCAGTCAGTTTTTATGTCAGATCCATGAAATCATCCACAGATTCTTGAATCGAGTCAAAATTTAAAATGCCACCATTTTTTTCCTCTCACATGTTCAGTTCAAGAGTTAGAACAAAAGGGTACGTTCGTCACCTCGGGAACCATTGAGGGTCCCCATTTTTAAACGGACAAATCCACGTAGATTAATATTTTTTCGTACTTTCAAAACTCAGATCTTCATCTACTTCTTCTCTGCTCGTACATGTGTAACTTTTACATCTGTGATGTATATTTTTATTTTACGAGGCCTTTTTGTCACAAAAGTACTCGCCAAGTGAATTATCAAAAATGACATATTTCCAAAATTAAAATAGTGAAGTGGGAGTGTACTTTTCTGTAAAAATAGCCCTATAATTTAAAAACTATGCATAACAGATGTAAAAGTTACACACGTATGAGCAGAGGAGAAGTAGATGAAGAGATCTGAGTTTTGAAAGTACAAAAATATTAATCTATGTGAATTTTATGGCCGTTTAAAAAAGGGGACCCCTGAGGTGACAAATGTATACCCTTTTTTGGCAGGTTACCAAAGGGTTTTAATGTCATGTCTGTGGTTCAGTGTAACATTTTGTGAGATCACAAAGACTGATTTACACTTCCAATTTAAGGGGAACCGATGGCCCTGGATCTGAGGATTTATCTGTGAATCTCCTTCAAATGTATTCTCAAATGAACACATTTCACATAGAAAACTGATCTGGCAAAACTCAAAGACAAAATATTCCAGTCACAGCAGAACTTAAAAAGCCACTGTTTTGGTAAGTAATGATAAAGTTTCCAAATACCTCTGCCCAGGGGCGAGTCCAGGCCACTTTTAGAAATACTTCAGCACTCCTTAAAATATTTTTAGAACCCCTAAAAATGAAGCGGTCTTAATTGTAATAATCCTGACACGATTTTCCCGAGTCTGCTAAACTGCAGTATCTGGGTCTTAAACATTTTAGCAAGTTGACTTGTGATCGCTTCTCCGCAGTGTGCTCTTTCTCCTCTCTCTCTCTCTCTCTCTCTCTCTCTCTCTCTTTCTGCCTACTCACTGTAACCTGAAAACAAGACCCGCCTCTCTCGCCCTGATTGGTCAGATTCACATGTTGTCTTTCTTCTGAACAATGTACTGAATTAAAATGTCCCACCATCACAATGATTTTAGATCAAGACTGCTGCAACAGTCATGAACAGTTTAAAGCAAATGTCCTCCTGATGTTGACCCTTGGTCTCGAGTTGTCTTTCTTTCTTTCTACGTGAAGTTTTTAAAGGGAGGGGTATTTAGAAGCGATTGAGTGCCTCATCTAATGCCTCAGTTGTGTCTGTGAAAAGGTGTTCACTGAGTCGCTGTCGCCTCGCGCCCTGAACATGCATAAAGTTAACTTCATCTCCACTTTGCCGTGTTCAGGTCGCCTGGACCGCCACGCTCGTCTCATCACTTCCTCATGTCGCCTCTTTGCACCAGACTGCAGAGGAGCTGGGAGCTGCTCTTTCAAGTTGCTCAAGTCACTTCTGATGTGAGTCCGCTGAAAATCTGCCTTTAGGATCCAACATGTCGTGTGAGGAACAGCCAATCAGAGCAACCGAACAGCGCCAGGCTTCACTACCCTGTGACGGCTCCTAATGCTGATTGTTACATTAAAATCTTACAATGAAGGCGGGACTTATAACTATGAAGAGGCGGGGCTTATCACTATAAAGAGGCGGGGCTTATCTGTTCTGCAGTTTTGCTCAGGAAGTAAATGGACCTCTTTTTACTAACTTGTTTTACAGCTATTTTGTGTTTAAATTACTAATCTATTCTACATATATTATAGTTTATAACCAACACAGTCGGTCCAATCACGTACACAAGTCAGTGGAACAGCCCTCACACTTTACACTAGGGTCAATCACTAGTTACATAACTATTTTTCCTAAAGTTAAGGCCGACATCAGGCCGATACCAGGACACATCTAAATCAGAAAGTACACCCAGAATTATACTTGTACATTTGCGAGAGTTTTTAGAAGATGGGATGAGAACTACAACAGATCTTTGTAGGGCTAATTTGGCCCCCGGGCCTTAAGTTGAATAGGCCTGTTTAACACTGAAGAAAGTAAGTAGTGACTCACACGATGTTGACGATGACGGCGCAGCCTGACGTCACTAACATCACGTGTCCGTTTATGTCGTAGTCGTTCCTCACGATCCTCTCGATGGCCAGATAAACCAGAGCTCCAGTCACCACCCAGATGGACACGACGGAGATGAAGGCTCCCAGGATCTCTGCACAAAGTCAGGTTCTGTTCAGTAAACTTCCCTTTAACTTGTGTCTGTCTGAAGTGTGTGTGAGGCAGCGGCCGACCTGAGCGGTGCCATCCAAACGTCACCGTCTTAGTGGGAGGTCTGGAGGAGATCCACAGAGAGAAGAGAGACACCATCATACTGCCAAAGTCTGTGAGCAGGTGAGCCGCGTCTGTCATGATGGCCAGACTGTGGGCCAGGTAACCTCCTGAAGAGAGAGAGAGTTACATTATTAAAGCATAACGTAACACTGATGGTTCTTCAGAAACACTCCTGGAGTTGTGTCTGAGAGATACTATTCTTACCCCTCTGAGCCTCAGAAAACACTGTTCTGAATGTCCCAGTTTTGTGATGCATGGTAGGTAGCTCTATGAGATCTTCTGCACTGTTTTTAAATCTATTAATCATTCAGACTCGTTTACATATTCAATCATAAATACAGAACAGCACGACTCTTGAAAATGAGTGGGCAGAAGACTGGTTTATATTAACCCAGCCCTATTCATTACAATTCTATATTATATGGTTGCATACAGTTAAGTCTGATAGTTGCTGAATGATGTAAACAATCAAAAATATTAAGCATTTTTACCAAATAAAATCACACTACAAACTACTGATCATTTGGAAAGCCCACGTTTCTATACTAACCTACGGTGTGCCACAGGGTTCAGAACTCGGCCCAGTCCTGTTTAATCTTTGTCATTATGTAACATTATCAGAAAGCAACTCACAGACTTCCTCTTTACAGGCCTTTTCCCACTGTAGGAACTTTTTTCAGTTCCTATTACTTTATTTAGTTCCAGTCCACATTTTAGAAGCGTTCACACAGAGCAGGAACTATGAACTGGGGCCACACTTTAGGGTCTTTTTTAGGTCCTGCTCTGGGGCAGGTACTTTCCAGTCAGACCAGGAACTTTTTTGGTGACACAAACACATTTACAACACTAACTGGGTTTGGAAACATGTTTTATATATCCTGACATTTAGACAAACATTCCTTATCATTGGCAAAAATGACATTAAAGGTTGTATGGAGGATTTTCAAAAATTGTTTGTTGTCAGTCTTGGTCAAAAACAGTTGCATAGATTTGTAACAGCCTTGTACTTATGCTAAACAAAAAAATAATTGTAAAAATATATAAAGTGTGTACATGATAAATCCAGTAAAACGTTGACCAATAGATAATGAGGTACCTCATTATCTACATTTTTTTTTCGGTCAATTTTTTTTTTGTCAATTTTTTTTCTGTCAATTTTCCGTCACTATAAACAGTAAATAATCATCTTTTTTTGTTGATTTTAGTGATGTTTTAGCTTTTCTATATCATAATTTACATAGAATTGAAAAAACAACTTTTGTTTTCCTAATACTACTTAATGGTGTATTTAAATGTTCCAGAGTAAATACAAATACTAAAATGTAAAGACTATTTAGCCTCACTTTCACAAACTGTCACTGTGTGAACGCAAACATGGGGCCAGGGTGGTTCCTCTGACTGAACAGGGGCTAAAGGAAAGTAGGGTCTTAGTTCTTGGTACTTTCATGTGGGGAAAACGCCTTATGTCTGAGTTAGCAGGAAGCAAATATAAAATGTTGGAATGTGGTCACATGACCATTTTGAATCTTTGAGTAATCACAAGTACATACAGACAAGTGGGCTGGGATAGGTGGTAGGTGAAAACAGGACTTTTCTAAGCACTGGAGCATCAGCTGCAGGACAATACAAGATTACTCAAAACATGCAAGAGTCAATCTAAATACAACTTTGGGTAAACTGATGATGAGAGACACTGCTGTAACATGGTTAGAAACACAGGAAAGTGTATTTTACAGAACAAGTCTTCTAAATGCCTAAATCCTGCCGTGTCAGATTGAACATGAAGCGTTCACCTATGACCTCTCCGATCATGAAGACCAGGCAGACTCCGGAGGCGATCACCAGCTTGTTTTTGGCCTGGAGTTTGACCGAAGCGTCGTCGGCCTGCAGAGCGTGACGGTGGCAGTGAGTCCGAACCTGCCGCACCTGCTCCGCCTGCCGCTTCAGCTCCATGGCCCCGTTCGGCAGCGAAAAGTCTCCGAACTCCGCTTTGGTGTCCGGGAACGAGCTGAGGAGAGGAGAGAGACGAACAGGAGAGTCAGAGGAGCAGAGACAGGTCAGTGCTGAGGGGAAAAGTGGGTGACAAAACGGATACTTGTTAGATACTTTTTCTTTTTACTGTTAGTATACTTGGAGCCTGATATATCGTCTGACATTGCATCATTGGGTTTATTTAACCAATCGCTGCTTTTTGATCGTTTTGTCATCCAGAAAGTAGAGCATGAACATGTGTCAGGTCAGTGATTGTTGCTGTTTCTGTGAGATTAACTTGCAAATTAAAAGGTTCAAAATCATAATCCAAGTTACTGTAATACCACACACAAAGTCAAAGGAGGAGAATACGGATGCACGCACAGCCCTGACGGCAGAAAGAGTCTGTAGCAGCAACACTTACCAGGGCTGTTGTCAGCGTTCATAACTGAGAAAACAAAGGTTATGCTGCTAAATCAACATTTGGGAATGAAATTAATCTTTACGATTCAAACACGTTACATTCAGGTGAGTGAAAAAACGGCGTGAAAAAACCTTGTCTCAAACTTCAGGAGCCAGGCGCCTGTCAGACCTGATCTAAACAGCTGCTCCCGTCTTGTGTTGTTGTTTTTATTAAAAAGGTTTCTCCACACAACCTGGCGAACAGCGTTTCTTTCTACATTGAGCAGGCGCAGTACAGCAGAAAGTGATGTCGACCGATAATTCGTCTATATACAGGCTTTTATATTATTCGGCCAATTAGTGAGCTTCATCTCTGTTCACTAATTGGCCGACTTTACGTCCTGTTCTTTGGATCAGTCCTGCAATACCTGCCCTGTAGCCGGAGTGTGCACTAGGTGGCGTCAACCTGGCTAGTTCAGTTAGCATTTCTAGTGAAAAATTGGGTCAAGTTTCTTATAGGGCTGAGCAATATGTTTTTCATATCTCGATATACCTAATAGGGGTGATGCACTAATGTTTTTCCGGTCTCACATAGACAGAGGTCGTTACATCGTTGGTTTCCCATAGTGACACAATTGTTTACTCCAAATGCGATGGACATCAAACATCATGGATTTTGGGCAAGTCTTGAAACAGCCCTCTTAAAAAAAACATACTCTTTGTGATCTGTTGTAGACGCAGCGACGGCTGTAACAGCAAGAAAAGAGCGCAGCTTCTGAGCCGGATTTTCATAGAGAAAAGTTGTAAAAGTGTGCGTGAACTACGCGGAGCTGTGTGTGAAGACTGGCTGTGCTCATGTAACCGGTGTAGGCCCACACGAGGGACCAGTATGGAGAAGTGTGTGGTGGTATGGGATAAACTCACTCCCCTCAGGTATAAGAAGCCACAAGCAAACTGAGCTAAGGGGAGCGTTCCCTTTAGCTCAACGTGTTTGTCGGTCGCCTGCGGAACAAAAGATCCTGGTTCGACTCCCGCTCAGGACGGTACTAACCACTATCGTCACACTCATAAGCCCGGGCAGAGGCGCTGTGGGCCAGGAAGAAATTAACACACGCACCATTCGGTGTTTGCCAGACTTTCAGAGAGCCAAAAGTGACAGCCACCAACCGCCACTTTTCCTTATGAAAATCCAGTTCAGAGCTGCGCTCTTTTCCTGCTGTTTCAGCCGTCGCTGCGTCTACAACAGATGACAAAGAGTACGTTTTTTTTTTTAAAGAGGACTGTTTCAAAATTTGCCCAAAATCCTTGGTTTGATGTCCATCGCATTTGGAGTAAACAACTGTGTCACTGGCAACCACGCCACCGGATGTAACGATGTATGTCTATTTGAGACCAGAAGACGTTAGAGCACAACCCCTATACATCTTGGAAGTTAAGTTCTCTTTTCTAGACCCGTAGCTGCTGATTATAAAGTGCAAATGTAAATCTACAGTGAAGAAGAGAATTTTGGCAATGACTAAAACTAATACAGACAAACAAAACTAATACAGACAATCATAATTTATAAAAAACACAAAAAGTTTATCATTTCAGTTCCGTTCAGTCAATTTAGAAGATGAAATGGCTTTTCTCCTTTTTCATTTTCTCTTTGTTGTTTTTCTTTTAAACTATGACCAACTGGTGTTTTCATCAGTTTAATTCACTTTTACACAAGTTTAAAATATCTTGATATTTACTACTTACTACCAAATATACCTTGACTAGAAAAATATATTTCGATATACCATTTATCATTATATTTAACAGTTCTAATTTCTGAAAGGCTTGAGGAAGTAGTTGATAATTGTTCAAGCCAGAATTGTTGGAAAAAACTAGAAATTTGTAGGAAAATATTTAACAAAAATATGGAAAATTGAGACCCATTTGAGAGCCAGAGGACACAAAAATAAAAATATAAACACATTTTCTTTTTGCTTCATTTGCAGAAATCTTTAACACATATTGTTCACAAATGTGTGTACATTTTTGTTAGTGAGCACTTTTCTTTTGCTGAGATAATCTCGCAGATGTGACAGATCAAGATTCTGATTAGACAGAAACATGAATATCACAATAATATAATTTTGCAGCGCATCCAACAACAAGATTTATTATGATTGCCTGAGATCTTTTTACTTATTCTCCTTTCTACTCTTCTCTCTCTTTCTTCTTATCTCTCCATTCTCTCTCTCTCCACCCCCCCACCCCCTCTCCTCTCTCTCTCTGGTTGGAGGCAGATAGGTTCAATGATGATGATGATGATGATGATGATGATGAGGCTAATGGTCCGTGCAGTTCAGATAAACCTCCTCCAGACGCTGAGCCTCACACGAGCTTTATCACCCACACACCGCCAGAGGAAAGACACCACTCCCCCGGGACCAGAGCCAGACCAAGGACCAGGGACCAGACCTGAGACCAGAGACCAGAGCCAGACCAGAGACCAGAGCCAGACCAGAGACCAGGGACCAGAGCCAGACCAGAGCCAGAGCTAGACCAGACCAGAGACTAGAGCCAGACCAGACCACACCACACCGCCAGAGGAAAGACACGACTCCCCCGGGACCAGAGCCAGACCAAGGACCAGGGACCAGACCTGAGACCAGAGCCAGACCTGACACTAGACCTCAGACCAGAGACCAGACCAGAGCCAGACCTGAGACCAGAGACCAGAGACCAGAGCCAGACCTGAGACCAGAGACCAGACCAGAGACCAGAGCCAGACCTGAGACCAGAGACCAGAGCCAGACCAAGGACCAGAGCCAGACCAAGGACCAGAGACCAGACCTGAGACCAGAGACCAGACCTGAGACCAGAGACCAGACCTGAGACCAGAGACCAGAGCCAGACCAGAGACCAGAGCCAGACCAGACCAGACCAGAGACTAGAGCCAGACCAGACCACACCACACCGCCAGAGGAAAGACACGACTCCCCCGGGACCAGAGCCAGACCCTAGACCTCAGACCAGACCAGAGTAGACCAGAGCCAGACCTGAGACTAGACCAGAGCCAGACCAGAGCCAGACCTGAGACTAGACCAGAGCCAGACCAGAGCCAGACCTGAGACTAGACCAGAGCCAGACCAGAGCCAGATCTGAGACTAGACCTCAGACCAGGGACCAGACCAGAGACCAGAGACCAGAGCCAGACCAGACCACACCACACCGCCAGAGGAAAGACACGACTCCCCCGGGACCAGAGCCAGACCAAGGACCAGGGACCAGACCTGAGACCAGAGCCAGACCTGACACTAGACCTCAGACCAGAGACCAGACCAGAGCCAGACCAGAGACCAGAGCCAGACCTGACCACACCACACCGCCAGAGGAAAGACACCACTCCCCCGGGACCAGAGCCAGACCAAGGACCAGGGACCAGACCTGAGACCAGAGCCAGACCTGACACTAGACCTCAGACCAGAGACCAGACCAGAGCCAGACCAGAGCCAGACCACACCACACAGCCAGAGGAAAGACACGACTCCCCTGGGACCAGAGCCAGACCCTAGACCTCAGACCAGACCAGAGCCAGACCTGAGACTAGACCCCAGACCAGAGCCAGACCAGAGTCAGACCTGACCACACCACACCGCCAGAGGAAAGACACGACTCCCCCGGGACCGGAGCCAGACCTGAGACCAGGACTCAGACCAGAGACCAGACCTGAGACTAGAGCAAAGACTAGACCAGAGCCAGACCTCAGACCAGAGACCAGAGCCAGACCTGACCACACCACACCGCCAGAGGAAAGACACGACTCCCCCGGGACCAGAGCCAGACCTGAGACCAGGACTCAGACCAGACTAGACTAGAGACCGGGACTCATTATATTTAACTTGGCATCTGTTTAAGTTCATAATGTTACTTCCTGGTCCAGTATGAGAGTGTGAGGAGCACAGGTGGGGGAGGGGCTGTGTGTGACCTGGAGCTACACACCTGTGTTCACTCTGAGCCCATTACACAGATGAACCACTTCACGTATGTACAGTATTTATGAGACACAAAGACTAGTTACAAAACGTCTGCACAACAATAAGAACACATCTTTATCTAGTTATTATTTTAATATTTAGTGTATTGTTCATTGTTTGTAAGAACCTGTGACCTGCTGCTCTACAGTGTTTCTGATTCACAGCCCAGTCTTCAAAGAAAACGAACTGCCAAAAACGTATGATGACGAGACCGTTTTCACGTCTTTTTTACATCAATATGTTACAAAAAGCTAAAACATAAAATACAAAAATGAAGCCTCCTGGTAGGGATGTTCATGGTTAACTGATTAACCGGTTGACTAATGCCTTGTTCGAGTGAGACGTCTTTCACCGGTTAACTGACAAATATTCAGTTGCTCCAGCAGATGGCGCTAACTGCCCCTGAACAGCTCTGGCGTTTGTCAGAGAAGGAAAAAGATCACTAAAACTACAAAAACACTGTTTATCTCATAAGGACTGAGCAAACTTGCATGACACTGCGGTGTTTAACTAATATCAACCATGCATGGATTATTAACTTGGATTTTATGTTGGTGAAGGGTTAGGGTTAGGGTTAACCCTAACCCTAACCCTGTCACTGTTTTGCTCCTTATCTTAGTCCAACAAAGAACATCTATGAAAACATCTGCTTTTGCTTGAGTCTTTTTTTTTATAGAGAGTTATATGTATGTAAGTCTTACACAGAGCACATTTAACCACAACCCAGTTCATAATTTATCCACTTTCTGTCCTGTCACGGTTTCAGTTTATTTCCTGACAGTTTATTCACCGTTCTCTGTAGATAAAAGCCACATAAACGTGTTTGTTTGTGCTCCGTCTCGTAATTTTCCCCCGAGCCGATAAGAAACCGCTGAGGCTTCATAAAGTCGGCTCCTTCTCCGCTTTTTATTCCACCGTTTCTCACCGCGATAACGTCACAATCAATGTTATCTCTGCACGCACACTTAACGAACATAAAAGACCACGGCAGGACGATTTTCACGGGACAGGACCACTCTCCGGGACACGCCTGGTCTCTCGGGACACGCCTGGTCTCTCGGAACACGCCTGGTCTCTCGGAACACGCCTGGTCTCTCGGGACACGCCTGGTCTCTCGGGACACGCCTGGTCTCTCGGGACACGCCTGGTCTCTCGGGACACGCCTGGTCTCTCGGAACACGCCTGGTCTCTCGGGACACGCCTGGTCTCTCGGGACATGCCTGGTCTCAGGGCTGGTCTCACTGGGCTGTGAAATGATCCTGCAGATAGACTCAGTCCTGGGGGAATGTGATTTAATTAACCGTGTCCATTCGTGACGCCTCCGATGTGTTTTTATAGAGCTTTGGTCCAGGAGCTTCTCAGCCTCAGGGACAGAAATCTACTGTAAATGAACAATAATATGAACAGGCTCTGTGTGTTTTCTGTTTTACTCTGACGACAATAACAGGATTAGGATTATCAGACGTTTTGTAAAAGCTATTTCTGTTTAACTATTTTTAGATCGCAGGGTTTCATTTATTAGTCTATTGTCCAAAGCAGCATCACGATTTGGATTTAATCACGATTCTTGTAGACCGTTTATTTCCTATTGTCTTTGAGGTAAACACAATTCACTATCAGTAGCTAAATCCAGCTGTCAAAATCTGACCAGTGTTGCCAGATTTTCAGAGAGAAACAAGCAAACTCAGCCCTTCAATAAAAAGTTAAAAAAAAGAACTGATTAGGTAGAGCCATATCATGCGTTTTTCTTACATTAATAACGACTTTTAGACATGAACACATGCTAAGAATCAATGTTTCAGTTAAAAATTATATATTTTAACAAATCAAACCTGAAAAATTGCTCAAATTGGCTGAGTGCAGTTGTCTTGTTTTGGTTTAAAATACTACATCCTGTACATACAACGACTTCCTGTTCAATACTCTTCAATGAGGTTTTCACTAAATCAGTTTAAAACAAATAAATCCTCTTTAGATCAGACAGTTGTGGTGAATGTTACAGAAAACATGCTAAAGACTTTACATATCAGAGGAATATTTCACCAGAGACACTTGTGTGTTTAAAATAAGACATAATTGTGTCTGAATGCTAACGCTAACAGGAAGTGGTCGTAAGTACAGAAGTTAGCATTTTTGAACAATCGCAAGCCAACTGAAGTTCCGTGCACACAGCCCATTCATTCCTTTTATGAACTAAAAGCACTTCAAAAAAAGAAGCCCAAAGTCGCTATAAAGACTTGGATTTGGCAACTCTGAGACTAAGAGTACCGGTAACAGGTTGGAAAAATAGTATTTGAACAAACAGATGCATCAAACAGAGAAAATGTTATGACGATTTTATCCAAAAAAGCAGAATGTCAAAGAAATGAGCTCACGATTCCATTTTTATCACAATATTGCCCAGACCTAATTCAAACTGAAATAAAGAACAATATCAATCCTTTTTCTCTCAGATTAAGATGTAAAAGAGCACAATGATCATGTGTGTGAATGTAGCTTTATAATAGTACATTAATCAAATTAATGATGTAACATTTTGTCATGAGACAATATGTTATGCATATAGACACACATATATAAGGCCTTTTCCCACTGTAGGAACTGTTTCAATTCCTACTACTTTTTTTTTTTAGCTCCAGTCTCCATTTTGGGTGTGTTCACACAGAGCAGGAACTGGGGCCACACTGTAGGGACTTTTTAGCTCCTGCTCTGGGGCAGGTATTTCAGTCAGACCAGGAATCTTTTGTGAAACAACACATTTACAATACTAACTTTGTTTGGAAACATGTTTTATAGAGGGATTTTTGGTGGACGTCACTTTCTGCTCTACTGCGCATGCTTTATGCAGAAAGAGACACTCTCCGTCTGTTTACATGAGGAAACTTCTTTGATTAAAACAACAAAAAAGACGAGAGCAGCTGTTTGGATCAGGTCTGAACCTGACAGACGTTTGTCTCCTGAAGCTTGAGACAGTGTTTTTCACCTGAATGTAACGTTTAAGGGTCATAGGTCGAGTTTCATTCATAAATGTTGATTGAGCAGCAGAACTTGTGTTTTCTCACAGATAAACTCTTGTAGTTACTGACAACGGAGCTTTTTCCACTTGTTTCTACTGTTTGTGTCTATGAGCGGAGGCTCTTTCTGCAGGTCGAGAGCATGAGCGTCGCCTGTGTTGAGAAACAAAAAATCCCTCGATACATTTTCACAATTAGACAAACTTTCTTCGTGCTGGAGAAAATTATTTAAAGCCATAATCCAACTATTTCTTTAATTTGTAAATAGCCTAAATATTATTAGGATTTACAGTGAATTATTTTGTTTTTATTGTTAATTTCAGTGATGTTTTTGGGTTTTGTACATCATAGTTTTATGTGGAATCAAAAAAGACAACTTTTGCTTTCCTCATTCCTCTTAATGACTTGTTTAAATGTTTCAGACTAAACAGATGCTGATGTTAAAGTCAGTTAGATTTAGAAACTGCTGCAGTGTGAACACAAACATGAGGACAGCGTAGTTCCTCTGACTAAACAGGGACTGAGCTGGGGGAATGTTGGGATAGTTCTTGTACTTTCATGTGATTTGATAATGGGACATTTTTAGTGTGTATTGTAAAACAGTTTAGTGCTTCTGGTTCATGAGGAACTACAGCTGCAGACATAACAGATAAAAAAAAAGAAATTAAGCTTATTTAAATGCATTTATATATTAAAATCAAACGAGTGTCTGTGCTGTAATACAATGTTTTTTCTCTGGATCCACTTTGGTGCTGATTCTGAAAATATGACACAATCCTGATGTGAACAACAGCTTTAAATATGACAAATGTAATGTAACAGAGCCTAAAATGTATTTGAATTTCTTTATGGCGCACTCACACTGTGGTTTTTTAACCGTTCCTTGCTCAGATCAGATTGCTGAAACTTATGTCCGCACTTACAGCTGCACAAGTGACCTGAGCTACAACCAGAGACTTCATCTTTAACATAATGAGGCAGACCTGAGTTTTGCTCGTGATGAGGCTCCTGGAGCAACAGCAGACGACAGATCTTCTCTCTGGTCATAGAGCTGATTCAAGTAAGCCCACATCCATGGAGTTTGTGCAGAGTTGATTTGTTCTTGTGAGAAATGTCGGCGCTCACAACAGGCTTTGCTAAAGTCGCACATTACATGAGAAACTGTGCTGTGAGCTGGCCCAACCACCTCCATCAAACACACATCTGCACAAAAACTATGTCAATCCTTTGTGTCTGCTTTAGTTTTTCAAATATTATAAAAGTTATTCCGATTTCCTCATGTCGCTTTCAAGTTCCAACAGCTGGAAGTGACGTCATACAAACCAAAAAATTATATTGTTTTTCATGTTTTATAAATATGCTACTAAAAATTAAATGTGCCCGAATCAAACAGTAAAACAAAGCATAAATGATTTACGCAGGTTTGGAGCTTTTTTAAGCTTCCTGAGAGGCTGGATTGCTTTAATGTGACTATCAGGTATTACGATACTTGATGATACTTGTTGTATGGACAACCTTCCAGGGGGCCTTGAATTTTACAAAAGTTCTTA
>JBBPFD010000489.1:567507-680007 GCA_038363315.1 Mugilogobius chulae
GGCCAATATTTTGGGCCAATATTAAAAATGTTTTTTGTATATTGGCCACATAAATATCGGTATCGGAATTGGCTCAAGAAAATCCATATCGGTCCATCTTTAATCGAGATCTGATCAAACAGTGTTTCTCAATCTTTTTTGAGTCATGACACACTTTTTAATCTTTTTTCCCTCGGCACACCACCTTTAGAAACACAAAATTATTTATTTTTGTGAAAATTGTCCATTCTTCACAATTTAACTATGTCACTTCTCTGGTGCAGTTGTTGCTTTTGTGTTTTTGTGGAATGTCGAGAGAAAATGCAGAAAAAACTATAGAAAAGTATTGTATGAATGATCTGAATAAATGAATCCTGTGAATAAATCATTTTCAGCTCAATAGTTTGAGCTTTAAAGCATCAGACATGTCCAAACTGAGGCCCGAGGGCAAATTGTGGCCCTCATATCAATTTTTGTTGGCCCTCAGATTTTTTTTTTTTTTAATTAATCTTTAAATGTGTAAATGGTGATTGGTTTTGTTTTCATTTTTTATGTTTAAACTTGTTCCAAACTCTTCCAAATAATACTTAATTTCATTAATTCTAATTAAACCTATTTCATAGATTAAATGTTGAAAACTGACACATCTTTCAAGACACACTGGTGATTTCTGGCTGCACACTTATTGATAAAAAACACTGTGATAGAATAAACACTTTTGTCCATTATCGCCCATTTCTTTCTAAAATAAATACAAGCAAATGACATTGATGTCAACCACACTAAAGAATAGTTAAACCTACCAAACACACATTTATTGATGTCAGGCTGTAAAAATAATCTCACTAAAACGTTTATAAATTGTTCCAAGTTTGAAATAAATCCGTTTATTTTAATTTATTTGTCAGCTACAGTGCAAAGTTAGCATTGTACAAACGTGTAGCCCTTTTTTAAACGCATAAAACCTGATTTTTATCATTTTAGAGACGTAAATAAGAAGTAATGCTACACGAGATCTAATCATCATTAAACCAAATCAACAAAGATAATAAATCAGTGTTAACCCGCAGCAACACAAAGTGGATTTTAATCTCATCGAAAAAATTAATTGTTGCTGCAAAATTAGCCTAGCTTCACTGCTTTTGCCGTTTGCCGCGGTTAATGCTAGATAGTCAGGTCCGAAGGGACAGAAGTGAGCTGGTTGCCATGGTAATGAGTTTATAACTGTTGCTAAACGGTCTTAAAATTTTATATTTTTTAACTTAACCTTTACCCAAACCTTTTTCCTAACCTTAACCATCACCCTAACCCTTTTCCTAAACTTACACGTTCTCCTAAACTTTATCACCGTCCCTCCGGACCCGACTATCTAGTATTTACCGTTTGCCGCTATGAAAACGATTTGACGTAAAAACGTATTTTTGTCAAGTGTGCGTAACGTCAAAACAGAAGTAAAGTTTGACGTAAAACTAATATTCAGCGTAATTTAAACAGTAGGCATATTCAATAATAAGCTTGACATAAGTTAATTTTAAAGTGTAATGTAGCTGTTTAAAAATACGCACGGAACATTTATTTAAAAGAATAAATAAAATCTGACCTTTGCAGTTTTAGCGAGTACATTTTGGCGGTTTTCTCGTGAATCAGGTGCGACTTCTCTGTGCCGTTCGTAGAATTATTTTCCATTGTAAAAGAAAAATAATAAATCCTGCACGTTTCGATCCTTATCCAAAAATAAAAATAATAGAGTTTATCTTCTTTGGGATAAAAATGCTTAAAATGTCGTCTTTTGTGGAGTAAAAGTTGTTAAAAGTCACCGCGGGCAGGAACGGTCCGTCGGCGTCATCGTCCCGGGGGAAGTGTGTGCAGCTCTGGCCGAGGAAAGTGCTTCGTTTTCGGGCGTGCGGAGCTGTGTGACCCGGCGGAGGGTCTGTGGAGCTGTGGCCGGTGCGAGGGGGCTCTGCGGCGGACTGGGACAGCAGCAGAGCCCGGTGAAGAAAGAGAGAGAGAGTGAGAAAGAGAGAGAGAGACTGCGGAGAGGGACGTCCTGTGCGTAAAAACGTGCCGTGCGTAAAGTGTTGGCCACGCGCTTCTCGTAAACGCCAAAGCAGCTGGATTATCCTGTGCGAAATGTACTTAAAACGAGAAAAAATAACACATGCAATTCAAAGTATATATTGTTTTCTTTTAGGAAATAAATCCCTTTCTTATCTATTTAAAACGTACATTTATTAAAGCTGTTGTACCCATAATTTTCAGGCCATACTAAGAAAGTATATTTGATTTTTTTGTGCAACTTTTTCCTCTCTCACAAAACCTCTAGTTTCTTGTGCTTTTTTTTGTTAGGAGCAGCTGCTTTAGAACATTTTTTCAGATGAGGCTTGCCACTTTCTGCACAACCAATCAGCTCTCATCCCAAAGAGTTAAATAGTGACTAACGTTACTCCTTTCCTGTTAAAAATATAACCAATGTGTGATCTCCATGCAACTGCCAGTAGCTCGCCAAAAGATTTTTAAGTCTGTTTTACACTTGTCCAATTCCATTACAGCTTTACGCTCCAGAACTTTCATTTCGTACATTTACAAGTTTTTTTTTTATTGTAGCCCGTCTCATTTTGTATTGATTTAAAGTTGTGGTTACGATCTTTTTAGTTGTAAAGTGGCATACTTTGTGTTTTCTATAACAACGTACACAATAAATGCAGCACTTTGTAGACCATTGCACGGTCTGAACTGAAAAATAAAGAATTCTAGTTCTAATTAGGAGCTTAATGTTGTTTGTAAAATGATGTTTATTGGCCATAATTGCAACCAATAAGAATACATGTCGATATTAACCATTTGTTGAAGGATTTATGAGAGGAAGTAGTCCGATGTAAAACCTAAATCGTGTTAACAGGCAATGCAACTGCACGAGTAGCTTGATGTATTGTTGTTTTGTAAAATATAGCTCTGTAGGAGAAAAGAAGCTGAAGATCCCTTGCCTGGACTCCAGAGCCCAGGCTTCAGCAAACTGCGAAGAGTGGGTCTGGTCACCACGGCCCTCGTCTACACTTCAGATCAAATCTACAATGTACTTGGCACAGATGAAACAAAGGAGCTGATGGTTCGTCTGTCATTTAGACCAGTTGTTCCCAACCTTTTTTGTCCCGAGTACTCCCTAAATTTCATCTCATTTTCCAAGTAACCCCTAATTTTGGGTTTTAGATAAATATATCAATTTCCTAGCATAATATTACTAATTGTTTATTTTGTATTAAATTTTTTCAGGAAATATATGTTCAAAACCTCATATTATTCAAATTGACCACAATAAACATTTTCAGGAACAGATAAAATTACATTTCACCACCTTTTAAAGTCTGAAATCATTTCAAGCACCCCCTAGAGATTGCGTACCCCAAAGGGTCCTTGTACCCCTGGTTGGGAAACACTGATTTAGACCAAAATCTAACTTCACTCACCTCACATTAAAATAATTTTTTTGCTTCGCTCATTGATTCTGCAGAAACATGCGATGTTTTTCAGTTACACACATATTTGTTTTCTCATCGTGAGCAGCCATGTTGGTTTTCATACTGGAGACGATGCGTGTCTCTGATTGGCTAATTAACCTGTCAATCACACCCACTGGAATTCGATAGAGAAACACGGTGACCAGACGATATATAACCAATAGGCCTAGTCTAGAGTTTTATTGTTTTATTTTTACATTTACCTTACGGGTGCAACATAATTTAAGAATTATGGAGAGGAAACTGATGATCACTGCAGCTTTAATCGTGTATCGTATCAGTCACAACACTCGTAAATGTCAGTTTGAGAAGTTGAATGAATGATTTTTGTGCATTTCTTTCTCTTTTTTTTATGCAACGTGTTTTTTTATATACTGTAATTTGCAAAAAAAAAAAAAAATATCCAGGATTCATTTTGCCTGTTTATTTATTTCAACTTTAACCAACGTTTCAGCAGCAGCTTTAACATTTATGTGATAGAGTTAGCATAGCATGATCCAATTTGTTGTCTTAATTACAAACAAAACACATTGTGAAACATGCTAGAATTACCTTTGTCTAATTCTACATTCTTTGTTTTCAATTCAAGTACAAGTTTAGCGAAACAAAAGCAAACATTTGTCTAGTTGTATGATAACTTTGGCTACGTTACTAAAAAAAGGCCTAAAACAGTCCAACGTTTGTCTAAAAGGTTTTGATTTTTAAACGTGATAAAGAGTGATAATGTGTCGCGTGCAGCTGAACAATAATCTCCCTGTAAATGTGTAATGAATGAAACGCGCAGATGTCCCGCAAACGAAGCGGCAAATGAGGCGTAAATTACGTCGTTTCACGGATGAACGGGCCCGAGCGGCGTTCACGGACCAGCGGAACTTTCACCAACCGCACACAAAAAAGGCTTTTCTTGATTAAGTCAGCTGAAAAAAAATAAATAAATAAAATACGTCCAGCAAACAAATCCTGCCCAAAAGAATCAAACTGGCACAACTGCATGTTTTTTTTCTTTTTATATCTAAAACAATAATAAAAAAAAACAGCATAATTAATGTTGACTCACTAATAAAATAATTATAATAATTTCTTTCTCTTTTATTTACACTACAGTGTTATTGTAAGATTGTGTTTAATTGATGGAGATGTTATATTATATTTTGACTGATATTTTTCCAAATTGATAAAATTAGGATTGACTACAAACTCATGGATAGAATGAAACTGTTTTTACCTACCACCTACCCCCGCCCACTTGTCTGTATTTACTGGTGATTACTCAAATAAATAAATAAACAAATAGATGGATGGATGGATAAATGAATAACAATAATCATTTTAAAAATCTGATTGAATTAATGTAAAAAAAGGGGTTAGATTTGGAAGGAAAAATGCAAGGTTCAAACTGGTCATAGCCATTTTCCAACAATAATAAAAAAAAAAATAATAAACAGCTTTTATTTTACAGTTAATTTTTACAATCAAGAGGAAGAAGGGTTTATTACTAATAACCGATCACCTCTGCGGTTTTGAACAGGAAATCAATGGACCTGTTTATTTTTCTATAAGCTGTTTTAAATAATGAACAAAATCTGACTTACTGATGGAGCCAATTATGTCATAGTAGCATCAGTTCAGAACATGTGGTTGTGCCTTTAGCTGGATGTAACCAGTACCCAGAATGTCTCATAATATTTGACACTTTATTCATGAAGGTGAAGTTGTTATTTGCACAATCATTTACAGCTATAACACTATATTCTTAACATTCTCTAATAAGTTAATTGAGTTTCAAGAATTTAAAAGTTATGTTCTGTATGGGTAGATAGGCCTATCAAATATCGATTAAAGTAGAAGTGTCAAACTCAATTAAGACTAAGAGCTGCATTGGCTTCATTGTTTCTCTCAATGACCGATTGTAACTGTCAAACTGTGACTATCACTCTCATATAACATGATCCAAATACTCACTGTTTTTTGAATATTTATTGAAGTTACAAATACACACATCTGCGCAAGTCTGAAAAATAAGTTGCTCTTTTTGTTTTTTGGCAGCTCATTTCATTAGGTTAAGAAACTAACATTTTTCCTAGTGATTAAAGCAAACATCGTTGGCCATATAAAATGATGTGGAGGGCCGCATCTGGACCCCGGGCCTTGTGTTTGAGACATGTGGATTAAAGCAACATTATCAAAATCTGTATCGAAACTGAAAAAGCTGGCTTGGTGCATTGCTAATTTTAAATCTTGGAGTAGGCTGGCTAAAATTAGCTATAATTGGACTTCGATGGAGAATTAAGGAAAAAAAAAGGCTCATACCAGCAGAGAGATCATTATTTACACTCTTTTGTTTACTTTATACTTTGTTTATCTTTATAGACATTGCACTGAACATCTTTTGCTGCTTGTACGTCAACGTTTGAGTTCATTAAACGCTCTTTTACGTGAATTCTAACGGCATCTTCTTCTCACTGATGTTTGCTGAGAAATGTTTCATAACCTGTCGACTTTGTCCTCGTTTCTCGGTGGAAAAAAAGCATCCGAGAAAAAG
This sequence comes from Mugilogobius chulae, assembly GCA_038363315.1. Lineage (NCBI taxonomy): Eukaryota > Metazoa > Chordata > Actinopteri > Gobiiformes > Gobiidae > Mugilogobius > Mugilogobius chulae. The sequence continues at coordinate 573,544 of JBBPFD010000489.1, forward strand.
CGGAGTCTGCTGTAGTGATGGGCAAAGCAAAGCGCCATGAAACTGTGAACCATATGAACAAAATGGGTCGGAACTTCGAACTGCGGTTCGAAACGCATGAATACCGCCATCTGGTGGTGAAATATTTTCATTAAAAGATTTAAAATGAATGAACTACATACTATTGTTGTGTCCCTACATACAAAGATAAAGTACTGAAGTGGAGTCAAAATAATCATGAGTTCTACATTATTACTATATTACTGTGGAACAAATAGGCCCTAAGCCCTGTATTCTGTTTGAAAACGAAAGTTTGAATCAAACAAAAGTTGAGTTAACATCAGATTTTTATTCAAGAATATAAGTTTTTCTGCCGTTGATGGTTTTAGCACCTACCTACACCTACCTAACAAATAATATTATTTGTTTGTTGCATATGCCTACTGCTTGATGCTGTGTCAATATTGTGTTTCTAAATTAACAATGTGTATTCCTAAATGTATATTTAATATATCTATATTGTACTTAAATTCCAAACAATCAAGCTAACTGACTAACTTTCTAACTAAAGGGAAAAAAATCAAATTAAATCACTGTCAAATCTCTCAAAATCGCTCTATCTCTCGCATCACAAACACACAATTTCTAAAAGTGGCAAAGTGCCTTTTAAACTTTTGGGCGTGGTTTGAAACAGCTCATGCTGTTTTGTGATTCGTCAGTAGCCCGATCAGCCAAAGTTAGATTCGAGCCGAAAGCCCCCTAGTGAAACGTTTCGGTAACAGTAGCGGTTCATGAACCGCAGAGGTCACGTGATCAGCGTTTTGAACCAGAGTTCGAAGCAGTGATCCGAAGCGCATGCGCTTTAGTGCTTCGAAGCAGTTCAGGAAGCGCGTTTCAAACTGCCCATCACTAGTCTGCTGTTTTTGCACTTGACCTGACGTGAACTGCGTGCGTGCCTGCGTGCATGCTGCGTACCTGCCTGCGTCACTACGTCAGCACGCACTGTTTGGTTTACGCGCGGCGATGGATGATCAGGAGCCGAGCCAAAGCGGGCAAACAGCGGCGCAAAACCCTCTAGAAGAGCCCGCGGGAGAGCACGGGGAGGCGGACAGAGACATGACCCGCTCCGACAGGTACGGACCCGGGCCGGAGGAGCAGTGGCACCGGGAGAAAGCGAGCGGAGCGGCGGGGAAAGAGTGCGGAGCTAACGCCGCTAGCAGCCGCTGTGGGTTAGCGTGGCTGAACAAAAGGGCGGAGAGCTGGAGGAAATGTGCTTTTATTAAAGAATCATCCGCTTTATCAAGGCTACAACAACGTCAGATAAGCATAAACTAAATTAAAATTATGTGTTAGCTTCTATGAGTGTAAGAAATAGATCTAAACAGAAGATAATCAGTATATAACATAAACATATGCTTAATTCACAGGAGTTTGACAGCATTAAATACAGTTAATGACGTTTTGATGATAGTTAATGAATGATCACACTTTTGCTTGTGTGTAGAAGTTCTAAATACAAATTACAAACGCTCACATAGCATTAATACGTGATAGTGTATACAAATGCTCTACAAAACGTGAACAATGCCTTTTGGCCGTGATATAATGAGAGATACAGAGGATATTACTTTTGTGAGAGAAGAGAAACAGCTAAGCACAAAGTCATGTCAACAGAGATAAAACAGGAGGTGGCTTTGTTTAGACTATAAACACAAGATAAAAATTTCTACAACATATTATGAGCTCATCATCACAACAAAGTTAGTCGTCTTAAATCTGACTTTACCCAGCTCTGCTCCATAATCTAACGTTCATGAGCTGTTAAAATGTAGTTCTTATTTATGACATGCTTATTATCATTGTAAATGTAACTGTAGGAAGGAACCTAAATTTGCACTATAAGTTGTGATGTTAATAATGTTTAGCATAGACGTCTGACTGGATCCTGTTATTTTGCAACTCACTGCCAAACGTAGTGATTCACAGTAGTTTGTTAAGCTGTCAGGTTGGGCTGGGCGACATTGACAAAAATATTAGTTTGGTATTTTTGGGCTTGTTTCGATAACAATATCCAGAAGATTTTAAGTCCAGCATAAATGTGTCAAAATATGTCCAGAAATTAATTGGTTTGAGATTTGGATGGGAAAAATTATCATCTTATATAGGTAACAAGTAAATAAAATTGGTATTTATTTAGTTTGTTGTGCCTTTTGTCTTAAATATGATTTACCAATGAGCAAACATAACAAGCCTAATATATCTAGTTTATTTAACGTGAAACCTAAAACAAAAACCACCTAGTTTTACTTGAAATTAGGATAAAATTGTTTATTTTATAATCTATAATTACTTACAATAGTGTACAATAATACAGTATTTAACTTAAAGATGTTATAGATGATTTTCGCACAGCAAAAACCTGAAATAGGTCCAACTAGTTCCTAGCTCTTACAAATCCTTAAACACATGGTAATCTCAAGTCTTAAAAACATATTTTAACAAACAAGAAAGTCAGACTGGAGGTGTCTACTTAAACACAGCCAATTAGAGCGCTGCATTTTTAGCTCTCAAAGAGAAATAAAACACTTTTCATTTTCAGAGTCAGACAGTACACAGGGGTCCAAAGTGCTTTGAACAGACACCTGTTGTAAATAAGAGCTTTTACACCATTATAATTACCGCACATATATTTTTTATTATTATCTTGTATGATTACCTGCTTCTACTTCCCTGCTGTTCTTGAATATGCGTTGCAACACGGGAATTTCCCCATTGCTTTACTAATAATGACGATAAATGTAAATTTTGTGCCACAAGAAAAAAATCAACTAAAGACACTGCTTTTCTATGGAAACAAACGTGAGCCAGGCCAGATAAGAGTCTGTGCCAAGTAAAAACGAAAAATTTAGTTTTTTTTTTTTTTTTTTTGCAGCAAAGAAATCTAATTGTTTAATCAAGTTTATTTTTGGCCAAAAAGTTGGACAATGCACCTTTAAGTCTTTTGGAAATGAGCCTTACAGCTAAATGTTTATGGTAAATGTTGTAAATGGTGCTTTCTGTGAGCAGGTCTTTCACCCAAGAGTTAATAATAATAATTACAACGACACGATTAGGGCCATAACTGAAGCTGAAATTCAATACTATTTTTAAATTGAAGCTGAAAGATTTTGTATTTTAAAAAACAAAATTAATGGTGAATAGTTGTTGTAGCCGTGTCCAGTCCTAAATAAAATCAGAATAATATACTACGTCGCCGTGTGATGAAGCCTTACTCATGTGACCCAGGCCCGGCTCGGACCTCGCTCTGCCCAGGACCGAGGTGTGATTCCTGGGGAGGGTCTGTGAGTTTTTCCTTCTCCCTCAGACACACCCACAGTAACAGCTCCTGTGTCTCAGACGTTCACAGAGAGAAACCCACAGCCCCGGCTCTCTCTGAGTCTGATCACAGCACAGACACGTCGCTGCAGAGTCCGGACGATTCTGTTCAGAGAGTGTTTTATCTGGAGCAGCGAGGAGAAGGGCTGGGAATGAGCGGACAGGCATTTCTGACGGCAACGCTTTTGTAAAAATACTGCACCAATCACAGTTTAAATTAAATCTAAATGTGGCAAGAAATCAGTAAATCCCAAGGTGACTGGTTTATAAAATGAGCACATGTTAAATACTGTGTCTGTGTGTTTTGCAGCAGCAGCGGAGACGACTCTCAGGACGGCCTCTCCTCGCCGCGCTGCCCTTCGACCCCGTGCTGCCCTTCGACCCCGCGCTGCTGCCCTCTGACCCCCGCGACCCCTCGTCTGTCGCCGCGGAAACGCCCCACGTCCAGAGCAAGACTGAGCCTCCCCTGCTGCGCACGAACAAGCGGACCATCTACACGGCCGGACGTCCCCCCTGGTACAACGTGACCGGGACCAGCTTCAAGGAGGCGTTTGTCATCGGTCAGTGTGAACCCGCCGCGTGAGCGCAAACCCACTGCGCGAGCGTGAGCACTAACCTACTGCATGAGCCTGCTGCATCAGTGTGAACTTGCTGCACGTCAGACACATTTAGGTTTTATACAGGCCAGTCGTTTGTAAAGCAGGGATTCATCTGTAGAATTTACAGTAGACTTTATACTGCTCTTAACAGAAAAAGTGCATTAAGAAAAGATCTGCCCTTTTTTACTGTTGTGTCAGTGTAAATAAATAAATAAATTCATTTATTAGCTTCAAAGGTTCAGGAAAAAAAGAAACAGACTTTTCTCTTCCTCCAAAGTTGTAAACCAAATGTTTTTACAGGCAGATGATTTTCTCTGACATTGGACTTAAGCCTATAATTATTTGAGCATGAGTTCTCAAAGTGGGTTTTTGAGTCTCCCAAAAATGATGAGACGACTGTTCCTTGTTTGAATTCTACAGTTTCTTTGGATAAACAATTAAAGTTCAAATGTGCGCTGGCGCTGGCGAATTTTGGTGCTCTTTCTGCTTTCCGCTTGCACGCGCATATTCTGTGTTGATAAACAAATACTCTGGAGTATAGAGTCTATAGAATAGTTGAGGGAGAATTTCTGAAATGTATTGTCTGGTAGTGAAGAATTACTAAGAATTCTCGGGATATTTTCAAACAGATAAGCTGCCGCTGGGCTCACAAAAACATGAGAAGAATCTCACTGCAAACACGCCTAATAAATCTTAATTTACACACACAGTTTTCTATAAGCTCTGCACAATAAGATCACGCAGACACTGGAATAAAACTTCAGAGGTGGTCATAATCTTGGTCTCGTCTCAGTCTCGACCTGTGAAAGTGTCGATCTTGACTTTCAGTGCTCTTGGTCTTCTTTTGGTTTTGTGACTTTGTGGTCTTGGAAAGATCTCGGTCTTGATTAGTGCGGTTTTGACTACTACACTAAGCTGAACGTACAGCTATAAACATTTTCTTTAAATCCCCATGTGTCTCTTCTCTTGTTTGACAAATTTATGTTACTGTGTGTTAGTGAGAACTTCTCCTTTACCGGGATAATCCATCTGTTAGTGCAGTGCATTCAGTAACTGGTCTTTTATTAACACTCTACATTATGTATGAGCTTTACTTAATCAAACAAACAACATAAATAAAAACAGACAAAATAAACTTGTTTGACTGGATCAGGTGGAGATTCCTCAGCTTCATTATAATTGTCTTTTCCTGGTAGTGACTGTAGTTTTATTTGTAAATGGTTTCTCCCTCAGGCTCAGCAGCGTCAGCAGTGTTTCTCTCTCTGCGTTGTTTGGACTGAGCTGAGTCTGTTTTAGCTTCGGGCCTGTCATCCTCCTCCATCTGCACAAAAAACAAAAACACATTTACTCTCCCCTGTCCGAGCAGAAAACGCTGCAGATGGAGTTTTGTTAAAGACCTTCATCGATCTGGGCTCTGCAGTAACTAAAGTAACTCTGTGTCTGTGGGTTTTTGGACCGGCGAAGTTAAAATCACTGAACTGAGAAAGTCTGACGCTGGAGAAGAAGCAGAAGTGTGAGAAAACACCTTTTGTCTATTGTCAGAGCAGTCAAGATGAAGAGCACGATTATCAAAGTACCATTGTTTTTAGAGCTTCTTGTCACAAATCAGGCTAAAGCAATACTCACACAAATAAAAAACTCAATCATATTAAGACGATATCTATATATATTATATATATATATATATATTTTTTTTTTTCATCTTTTGAAACGGAGTGGTTGGCTGCTTTCTTGCTGTCTCTCTGGAGGCTCTGAGCACTTTTTGAAACTTTTTGGTTTTTAGCTCAGTTTTTGGCAAGACAACTTTGGACTTCAACCAACTGAGACATGTGGCCTCTGATGTTCAACAAACATGAGATAAGTACTGTCAAATTTGTGAAACATCTGTTTTTCACGTAACCATGAAGATGATAATGCAAAAGCTAATGCTACGCTAACTTTGGACTCTGAAATGTCAGACTTTCACACCTGAAGCAGCAGAGGACGTTGCAGTGAAAATAGTTTGATTCTTGGGATTTCATCCACCCTGTGACGTTCAGCAGACAGTTAGGATTTTGTGAATGGAGTTGTTTGTTTGTCCTGTAACCATGGAGATGGTACAAGAAGCTATTAAAGCTAACTTTGCTGGCTTTGGACTTTTGAAATGCTACAGACCTTTTACATCTGCTGCAGCCGAAGCTTTTGCAGAGGAAGATTTTGTGGGGATGGCCTTATCACCGACTGAAACAACAGAAGTTCACCTGCTCCACCTGCACCTGACTGTGATGTGTCTACAGAATCTACTTGCTTCACCTGCACCTGACTGTCATCTGTCTCTCACTCCAGTTTCAACCTCCAACTGCACCTGCTCCTCCAGCTAAGGCCCTGACGAAGCCAAGCACAACATCATGGAGATTGTCCCGAGCGCCGTTCAGCGGCAGCACACTGCTCCTGACAGACGCCCCAGAGGCTCTGCAGGATGGGTCAAATACAGAGAATGAATTTCCCTCTCGAGGGATCAATAAAGTATTATCTATCTATCTATCTATCTATCTATCTATCTATCTATCTATCTATCTATCTATCTATCTATCTATCTATCTATCTATCTATCTATCTATCTATCTATCTATCTATCTATCTATCTATCTATCTATCTATCTATCTATCTATCTATCTATCTATCTATCTATCTATCTATCTATCTATCTATCTATCTATCTATCTATCTATCTATCTATCTATCTATCTATCTATCTATCTATCTATCTATCTATCTATCTATCTATCTATCTATCTATCTATCTTAAAAATTATGTCTTGTTTCATAACATTTACCACATTGAGGCTGTAAGTGACTTGTTTTTACAGACTTTATTCTTAACGGCGACAGATATGACTTGATTTATGACAACCCTATTAAAAGTAAAGTAAATAATAGTGAAAAAATGACTTGTTTGTTTTGTCAGGTTTGTGTGGAGGAAGTGCTTCAGGTAAAACCACTGTGGCCAATAAGATCATCGAGGCTCTGGACGTGCCCTGGGTCGTGCTGCTGTCCATGGACTCTTTTACAAGGTACGAGCATTGACTTATGCACATGATTGTACTGTGGGGTTGTTCCAAGATTAGGGATGTCAAGATATTCTGTATGCCTTATATAGCATAGTTATAACCCTTATTTCTATAAAACCTAAAATTCCTTGGGGATACAGCTAACCCCTTTTTTTTATCACATGGAGTAATAGAAAACAAAATTAAAAGAAAGAATGTGAACATGTTTATCTGCTACATAATATCGTCAGAGCTACTTTTGTTTAAATCAGACCCTTGACCACCTTTGACTTTGATCATTTGGCCCCAGCTCCATTTGAGTTTGAGACCAATGCCCCAGTCTGATGTTGGTAGAGATGGGCGATATATCGGTATCGGTATCGACTGAAGCAGAACTAAACCAGGGCTGAAAATTCTCCTTTTCCTCTGCAGATTTTGAACAAAGAGGAGCAGGAGTTGGCGGCTAAAAACGAGTACAACTTTGACCATCCCGACGCCTTCGACTTCGAGCTGCTGGTCACGGTTCTGAGGAAACTGAAGAAGGGCAAGAGCATCAAGGTTCCGGTGTACGACTTTAAATCCCACTGCAGACGCAAGGAGTGGGTGAGGCTAACGCTCTTCACCTCGTTTTGTTTGTGGACAGGGTGTGTTTGGTAATGCAGAATAAGTTAAAGTGAAGCTAAACACAAAACGTATTTGTATTTTAAATCTGTGCGTGTGATATTTAAATAGCCTTGCTGACTCACAGTTTTTTCATCTGAATGTAACTAGTGAGTCGTAAAGACGAACTTTATTCACAAATGTTGTCTTGGCAACAACACTGTGTTTTTGCACAGTGATAAATTTTAATCTATCAGATCGTCAGACTTGTTTAAGTTCTATTGTTGCTTAAGATATTTGAGATTTTCGTAAGTATTTTAGTAGTTAACTTGTCAAGTAGTGACGATTGCGCGTCCTCAAAAGTTGAGTGCTAGTTAGTTACTTTTCGGAGATGTAACTTGTACCTTTAGATAATTGCTTTTTGAAGCACATCAAGATTTTTTTATTCAGATAGTTCAATTTGATTAAACTGGTCACAAACTTGAGGAAAAGTGTCGTGTTCGACAGTTGAAAGAAAAGATGTGACTGTTGTTTGGTCGTCGTAATAGAGGTTATGCACTGACATCATTTTGCTTTAGCAACATTTAGAATGAGTTACATTTCTTTAATGTATTTCTTTGTTGTCGTGGCAACGGCTTGTCTGCTACAAACTTGTCTGCGACAACAGTTGATGATTTAGGACATTTTAACTGCAACAAACGAACTCAAAAACATCTTTTTTAAGAAGAAAAAGGTAGTAAGTTTAACTGTGTGTGATTTCAATTGTCTGATAAATGTGAGAAGCTAAAGTTTATCTGCTTTGCTACAACTGTTGACTTGATTTACTCTGTTTACATGTCAGTTACAAACTCAATGCTCTGTAGACTTGTGGTGGATTGAATTTGTTATCAAACTGTAGCTTAGTTTTACTGTTTTACCTGTTTATTGAACTCTTACAAGAGAAAATGTCTTTTCTCTCCATTAACTCTAAAGGCTTTTTCACACCAACACAACTCCCAGTCGTTGTCGGTAGGGAGGAGCGACGCACCGTCTGTTCTAGTCTCTTTGGGGCGCATCGATGTAAAAAAGCCTTCGCACAAACACGATCCAAGCAGCCAACAGTCGGCAAACAAATGCTGAGTGAGCATGCGCGTGACGTAACTCTTGACGAAAAAGACAAAACAGAAGTTGTGCGCGAGTAATTGTCAAACTCTGTGGTGAACAGATTTTTATCTTACCTCACGGATTAGGCTAGACTTCTATTTCCCGCTACAGTCCAGCCTTCGTACTACAGCTGTACTCCTCCATCTTTGTTTCCTCGGACCAAGTAGTAGCCATTCTTCTCCGTACTTACGTCTCGTTTGAACCCGGCAAATAACAACAACCCATGCTCAGGTAAATACTGTTTTTCCATAAGCGTCATTTTCGGTTTCCGCACCATTTTCTTGCTAGCCACGGGCCAATCAAACAGCTGCTTATGCGGCAACTACCGACCGCTGACGATGCCGACTTTACGAGCAAGTCTTCAAAACCTCTGACCCCCCGACAGTGCCATTTACACCAAACACACGTGAGCCGCCTGTCGGCAGAAGTTGCCAAACCGGTTCAGACGGGCGACCCTCGGCTTGGTGTGAAAGACCCTTAATGCATCATTGCCACTCAGCACTCACATTTAGAATGCTGTGATGTCACCTGCATAACCTCTATTGTAAATATTCGCTAAAAAGTGGCAATCATAATACAAAATGTTGATAGTGTATCATCCCCTAGTCACAATCAAGAGTTCTTAATTGCAGGTAATGGTGATTATCTTTCAAGGTTCAAGATTTCTTTATTTTGTCTCGAAGGAAATTTGTCTTGGACATACAGGCTGAAAAAGACATTAAAGAACAAGACATAGACAGCCAACTAACACATTTACGGAAACACTCCCATCACCATCAGCTCTCAGCTTTGTGGCCTGAGTTTAGGAGGTTCACTGATATTAGGAGGAATGAGTTTTTTTAAAGTAATAATAATTTAATTTGATGTGCAGCATAAGCACACCAGCGCCATCCTGTGGGGAAACGTGCCTTTGTGTTTTTAATGTTCTCACGTTCGCTCTGGTGTGTTCAACTGCAGCAGAGGCTAACGAGCTAATCACAGTGGATTTAGTGCAGCAGCGTAAATTAGCATTGTAGCGCCGCGAGAATCAATCCGGCTTCTGCTGTTCGGCCCCAATTTCACGGCTCGATGGCACCAGGGCAGCCGGGGAATAGAACCGCCGCACAGAACCGTCACACAGTCGTCAGAACGAGAACGAGCCAGTGTAATTAAACCAGCGACCTCCAGCTACAAACAGAAACGATCTGGACGAGTTTATCAGAAACAGAAGATTCATTGTCCAACAGCTGCAGCATGTTTGAACCAAAACTGGTCATAAAATGATCAGAAATTACCAGATTATATCATGTTGTTAAATATCTGTTAAAGCCAGACTAAACTAGGTCTAAACCAGGACTTAACCAGGACTAAAACCAAGACTAAACCAGGTCTAAACTAGGTCTAAAATACACTCAAGGAAAAAAGAAACGCAACATTTTAATTTTCAAAAATTCCTTAGAAAACGAGTCCATTTGTAAAAATATGTTACATCATGATTTGAGTCCATAGTAAGCTGAAGACAGACTTGACTGATTGTGAGAACCATAAAGAGTGCATTACAGGGTGGTTTATGTTTGAAACTCAGAGTTGACTTTTACCGCTGGTTAACTGTGCTCAAGTCTTCTCTATAAAAGGCACCAGAATGAATCCAAAAACACATGATTGTCTCAACCAGAGAGGGATGGAGCTATGGACGCTGTTGTCTTGTGTCTCCAGTGTTTGGAGTCACCGCTCTACCATTAGTCGTCTTGTTCCTCTAACGACTGCCCTCGTACTGGTCGCCCCCGTGTAACGACCGCTGTACAAGACCGCACCAACCGCCCTGTCACATCTCCGTGACATGTTCAGCCTCCACTAGGTCCACAGCCGAGACCATTGGGACGCACCACAGGCCAGTGTCTCCAGAACCATCTGTAATCTCCTCCGCGCTGACGATATTCCACCATATGGACCATATGTTGGATCAGTGCTTAGAGCTCGGGTCGAATGGTGCACTACACATCGTCTTTGGACTTTGCAGAGAGTCAAAGTAGTGTACAGTGACAAAAAATGTTCCAGTGCTTCAGAGCAGATGGCTGAGATCGGGTGAACAGGAGACGCTGGGAGAGGCTGAACCTTGTGTGCGCCAAGTGTCATGGTTTTCATCGAAGGAAACCTCAATGGTGTTCTCCGTTATTGGGATGAGATCCTGAGGCCTGTGGTGCTCCCTTTTCTGGACCAAGTTGGGGCGCGGGGTTTGTTCCAGTACGACAATGCACGACCTCATGTGGCCCGTGTGTGTACAAACTTCCTGGAGGAGAATGATGTCCATGTCCTGCCTTGGCCAGCCGTGTCCTCCGACGTGAACATCCTCCCAAAACTCAGCAGCAGTCGCCCATTCTTCCATCATAGGGGCGACACGGTGGCGCAGCGGTTAGCGCTCTGGCCTCATAGCAAGAAGGTCCTGGGTTCGACTCCCGGGCCACCCGGGGCCTTTCTATGTGGAGTTTACATGTTCTCCCCGTGTCTGCGTAGGTTTCCTCCTACAACTCAAAAACATGTCCATTAATGCCTCCCCTGACCCTTCCCCCAGGGCTCCCCTGCAAAAGAGATTCTGAATCTCACAGGGCTCCCGCGGAGTCTTAAAAAGTCTTAAAAAGTCTTAAATTTGAAATGGGAAATTTAAGGTCTTAAATAGTCTTAAATTTGTCAAAATTATGTGTTTAGGTCTTAAATTTGAAGTGGCTTTTTTAAGACCTTGTATTTCGAGCAGATTTATCGAAATTAAATGAAGAATGTGCGTGTTTGTGTCAGAGAAGTTGCATTTGCTGTGATGCCCGTCATGTAAACGAGGGTCAGATGGAGCGACAGCGCACAACAGAACTGCGTGTAGCAGAGCACATGAGCTCACAGTTAGCTTAGCACGAATCGCCTCACAACTTTGGGACTAAATAAGAACTGTTCAACTTGGCCAAAGGAAAAGCACGTTTCACTGAGCAAGGGAGTTTTAAGGTAAGCTCACAGCGCTTTAATTCAGGCTGAAATCGTCTGACTTTACCATCGCTAGCGCTGCAGATGCTGCGTAATGAGCTACACTGCTTCACTTCGTGCATTCCGCAAATTATCTTATTTATATACATTGTGCGATAGTTCATGTACGTGTGGTGAAAATATCAGCTGTTAATCGCCGCGTGCACAAAAAAAAACTTTCACTTATTTCCGCGTTAGCGTCAAGTTGTTAGCGTAAATGTGTTGTGTATATCCGGCGTAATGACGCAGCACAGAATCTGCTGCGAGGTGTCAGTCGTGGCTGGATGAGTTTCGGGACACGTGGGACAGGATTCGGGATTCGGGACACATGCGTGAATTTCAGGACGTCTGGTCACATAAAGCTGGCCACTGCAGATGAGAGTAGTGAAGGAGAGACAGGAGCACCTGTCAGTGATCATGTGACAGATGAACTGCATCAAAGAGGAACAACTATCTACAAATGTTATTTTTGGTCATAAATAATTGAAATTTATGTAATTTTGTAAGCTAATAAATAGTGTGTATATGACAAAACTAAAAATAATATAGTTGTATTAATTTTTTCTTAGATATTTATTTTTTGTCACAAAAATAATGTTTTTAAACGTGTACGTGGTCTTAAATTTTGCTAAGCAAGGTCTTAAAAGGTCTTAAAAAGTCTTAAATTTTGTTGTAGAAGGTGTGCAGGAACCCTGTCTCAGTGGGACTTCCCTGGTTAAATAAAAAGGTCAATCATTCTGGTGGAAGAATGGGCCGCAATTCCACAGGATCAACTCAGACACTACTGCCGATCCATGAGGCGGCGAATAACCTCTGTCCAGGGCCAACAGGGGTCAGTGAACTATTGACAGTCTGATGAAACTCTGTCACTTTTGGTTTGGGGTTGCTCTATTGTTTGGTTGTGTTATTGGACTGAAAATGCGTAAACGCCACAAGAGTTGGAGTGAGGATTAGAAATGGATGTAGGGTTCATATGAAACAGGCCGATCTCAAAAATAAAATTAGTATGCCCCCCCAAAACTTCGAAAACTGAGTGTTGCGTTTCTTTTTCCTTGAGTGTAGGTCTAAACCAGGACTAAATCAGGTCTAAACTAAATCTAAACCAAGTCTAAATCAGGTCTAAAGCAGGACTAAACCAGGTCTATACCAGGTCTAATCTTGCTCCTCTCTCTGTATTCCTCCTCTCCTGTTTCTCGTTCCTCTCGTGTCACGTTCGGGGCTGAGCAGGTCAACGTTCGAGGATCGATGCTGCTTCATTTGTCTCTCTCTCTCTCTTGAGTCTTCACGGCCTCTGAGCTCACGACTCGTTCTCCGGGAGTCGATCTGATTTAGTGAACGCACAAACGTGTTCCGTGAGTAAAGCCCGGGCCCCGGAGTCGATGAAGCTAATGGACAAAGCTCCTTCAAATCAAAATCCCTCTCAGGCGGCACAGGACTGTTTCTTAACCACCGCAGACGGGCTGGGTCGTTTGACTAATCACTCTAATTGATTGTTTGGAGTAATCGTCAGCCGCTTTGGGAATCGTTAAACAGAATCTAGAAAATGCACGTGCTAAGAAAAGTTTAATACGTCAATAACAGGCTCTAATTGACCAGTGTAAAACTCGACTGATTAACCCTAGAGCTCTATCGCCGGGTGAATTTCACCCGAGCAATGTATTTACATGATTTTCAATATGTTGCATTTTCTGAGTGTCATGAGTCCCTGGGCAGCTTCACCATTGTTTTTGATCTATGAAGGTGTGGGTGTTTCCCCAAAGCCCACTTTTCCCTACAGACTTGCTTTCGGGTGATTTTCACCCGGCGATAGTGAAAGAGGGTAATGTACGTTTCGGGTGGATTTCACCAGTGATGGTGTTAGAGTTTAAAATCAGATATCCTGCCACAAGTAAAGGGTGACAACATTCAGGTTTACCATATTTTCACCATATTTACTGGCCCTGGTCACCTCCAGCTTCATTCTGTGGCAGGATTAGTGTCTCTGACATCTCAGCTAGTGAGGAACACAGGTTTTCTTTCGGGTGATTTTCACCCGGCAACAGTGATAGAGGGTAATGTACGATTACGTTTTTTTTATTTTTGCCAAATGTTACATTATGTAGCTAGCTATTTTTATGAATTATGAATATATATCACAAAGTGGTGTTTTCAAAGTGAATTCTTCTGGTGAAAACAATATTTTAATCAAGTGAGTCATTTTTACACAATGAAAAAAGACCACATTTTTGGTCCTCTGTCCTGTAGCTGTTGTGTGCCCAGGAGTCTGAGCTTCACCAGGGAAGTCTCACATGTCTCAGAAATGGGTCGACCAAAGACCAAGTTTCATGTATCAGTATTTTTTTTTTTTTAGGATTTTTTTTATCTCAAATCCAAATTTTTCAGTAATCTTCGAGCATGTTTGTAGGATCTTCCTATATTTTTTTATACATACCACAGTTGAAAATAAAAGAAAACCACTGTAATTTATCAAGTGTTGTCATATTTTGATCTATTTTTATGACAAGTACTTTTGTGGGTTATTATATCGGGTGAAAATTACCCGGCAAAAGTGATGGTGTCACTTTTTATAGCGATAGTGCTCTAGAGTAAAGACAAACCCTGTTAATAGGCTGCGTTCACTGTTCTAGAAAAGTGGTAATCAAATCAGAATGACAAAAACTGCAATTTTTGCTATTTCCACATAAGGAATGAACTCAAAGAGAAGGTAGGTCTGGCGATATGGCAAAAAATTAACATCACGATTTTCTTGGAGCCAGATTATTAATTCGATTTTATCACAATCGTTTAAATTCCTATCGTCTTAGAGGTAAATACAATTCACTATCAATAGCTAAAACCAGTTTGCAAAATCTAACCAGTGTTGCCAGCTTTTCAAAGAGGAAAAAAGCCAACTCAGCCCTTCAATAAAAAGTTAATAAAAGAATTGATTCATTAGAACATTGTTAGGATTTTGCATATCATGTGTTTCTAACTTTAAGACCTGAAAACATGCTAAAAATCAATGTTCCAGTCATAAATTGAACCTGGAAAATAGCTAAATTTTGTTACTTTCAAGAACTAAAAGCACAGTCCAAAGGGAACTTCAAAAAAAGAAGCCCAAAGTCGCTTTAAAGACTTTGATTTGGCAACTCTGAGACCAAGTTATTTTTCTAACCAAGTAATGATTGTAAAAAATTGTCTGTATTTGAACAGACAGATGCATCAAATAGAAAAAAGGGAAATCACGATATGACAATTTCACCAAAAAAGCAGATGCTCACGATTCGATTTTTATCACAATATTGACCAGACCTGAAAGAACTATCCACAGGTCTGAAGCTAACAGGAGCTAGCCTAGCCGCAGCTCTGTGAAAGTGAGTCTTGTGAATATTAATATTGTACTTTGTCATGAAATACGTTTCTATAAAGCCATTCAACTGTGGTGATTTCTCTCAGTGACTAGACCCATGCACTAATACAGATAAAGAAAAAAAAAGATAAAAAAGCTTGTATAATTCACAGGAGTCAGTTTAATTTCATAGACTGAGTATTTTGAGTTCTGGAGAAAGAGACAAGATAAATATTCCCTCTCATTCTCTAAACAGGGCGGTCTGCTTATCATGGTATTATTTTTATTTGAGAACTTTAGTTTCATGTGATGAATGTCCTGAAATATTATTTTAAGATCATTTAAAGCAGTTTAATTGCGTTAACTTTCTAGATGTAAAAGTCCTGATAGCCAGGATCGTTTCATCAGCAGATCTTTATTGAACAACAGGACAGCCGTGTTCCCACAGGATTATACTGAGACTATGGTGGCACTAACAATCTGTATTTGGTACATTTTATTTTGTATATATTTTTTGGGGAGACTGATGCAATTGATTGTGTCTACATATGAAAAAACACTGACTACAAATATAAATGACTACTTTTATGGGCACATAATAATCCCAAAACCATAAACTATCATTTGAACTACCAATTAATTGTTCATCTTATGTTTAGACTTAGGCAGCTTACATCTCTGACACTGTGCAATAGACATTAAAGCGAACCCTGACTATAATTACATGTTTACCCTAAAACACTTATAATATCATCACTTATATAAATATAGGACAAATACCTTCAAAGTATTGTGGTTTTATCAAAATAGTGTTTTAAAGAAATTACATGGAGGCTGCCATTTTGCTGTGGTTGTGACATAAATAGTGTTGTCAAGGTAACAGCGTTAGCAGGTAACTAAGCAACATGAATTTCTCAGTTAAACCTTTTCAGTTTGAGCATATATACAGAAAGACAAAGTGGAATCTAGTGAAACTGAAGATAATCAAGAGGAAGAGGCGAGAACTGGACACTGTCAGTGGTGTTTTGTGGCAACTGTAACCATGGCAACACTATTTTATGTCATCAACCAATATGGCGGCGCCCAGTGGCTTGAAAACAACATAAAGAATGACAATTTATAAAAATAGTAAGCAGTTCTATATTGTTTGTAATTTATTGTAATAAGCATGACCAGTACCAGTGTTTTAGCCACATTTATCTTCATATTCAGGGTTCCCTTTAAACGTCTCCAGTTTCTACCAATCATTTTAAATTTGCAATTAGCAGGTCTTTATTTTTCCAATAGCGCTCATACAGGACCCAAGCAGTCTTTGTAAACCAGTAAACCAAGGGAAGCACTGATCATGTTCTGATGAAATGTAACCCGTTTATCTGTTTGTTGTTTTTGTGCAGAAAACTGTTTATGGAGCCAACGTGGTGATCTTCGAGGGATTCTGGCGTTCGCAAACAAAGAACTACTGAAGGTGAGAGACTTTGTTCAGTGTGCTTGACTTTCTCATCACAAACTCAGCTGCAGTTGTCTTTTTCCTCGAACTCAGTTAACACATTAGAAAATGGATCATATATTTCTATTTATATAAAACTGTGTTATTATTTTACTATTATTTATTGTGCAAATAACATACCTTAACGTGATTACAATTCCAAACATTATGAGACTTTTGACTGATTTTTTAATGGTTCTTCTTCACTCGACATGTTTACGATGAAAATAAATCAAGGTGAGCAGGAAACAAGTGGAAACAAAGGCGTGAAAACAAGATGGCCGCTCGTTCAGAAGAAAGCGTCCGAACTCAGCAAAAAGTCAGAGAAAAATCGATCGTGAGCGACGACAGAACACAGGACTCACACAGAACGGCCCTGAACCAGAGGAAAGAGTAATTCACAAACACAACCAGCCGGAAATGTGAGAGAGAGAAAAGAGAGGAGAGAGAAGAGAGGGGGAGTGAAAGAGAGAGAAGAGAAGGAGAGGAGAGAGAGAGAGGGAGAAAGAGGGGGAGAGAAAAAGAGGGAGAAGAGAAGAGAGAAAAAGAGAGGGAGAGAGAGAAGATAGGAAAGAGAGAGGAGAGGGAAAGGGAGAGGAGAGAGGGAGGGAGAGAAAGAGAGGAGAGAAAAGTAGAAGAGAGGGAGGGAGGGAGAGATAGATAAAGAGAGGGAAGAGAGAAATAGGGAGAAGAAACAGAAGAGAGGAGGAGAGTGGAGGGAGAAGAGAGGGAGAGGCGGTGAAGAGAGAAGAAAAGAGAGGGGAGTGAAGAGAGAGAGGGGGTGAAGAGAAAAAGAGGGAGAGAGGGGGAGAAAGAGAAGCGAGGGGGGTGAGAGAGAGAAAGAGGGAGAAAGGATAGTGAAAGAGAGGGGTGAAGAAAAAGAGAGGGGGAGAGAAGGAGAAGAAACAGAAGGAGGAGGAGAGTGGAGGGAGAAGAGAGGGAGAGGCGGTGAAGAGAGAGAGAAGAAAAGAGAGAAAAGGGAGAAAGAGAGGGGGAGTGAAAAGAGGGAGAAAGGATAGTGAAAGAGGGGGTGAAGAGAAAGAGAGGGAGAAGAAGAGAGAAGCAGAGTAGAAGGAGAAGAGGGAGAGAGGAGAGAAGGGAAGTGGAGGGAAAAGAGAGGGAGAGGGGGTGAATAAAAAGGGGGAGAGAAAGAGAGGGAGAGAGAGAAGAGGGGGAGTAAGAGAGGAGAAGGAGAGAGATGGAGTGGAGAGAAAGAGAGGGGGTGAGGAGACAAAGTAGGAGAAGGGGAGAGAGTCAAGGGAAAAGAAAGAGAAGAGAGGGAGGGAGTGAAGAGAGAGAGAGAGAAAGAGAGTGGAGGTTGGGGTAGAGAGAGAGGAAAGAGGGAGAGAAAAGAGAAAAAGATGAGAGAGGGAGAGAGAGGGAGAGAGAGAGATGCGACGTCAGCACAATCCACACGGAGGTTTTATCTTTTCTCATTGTGACGGTGTAAAAAACAGATAAAACATGTTGAGCTGAAAATAATATTACAAAAACAGGAGCAGGTTTGAAGGAAGAAAGTCCTGGCTCCGGGAGTCGAACCGCAGACCCTCCCGTTCCGTGGCCCCGTCGGTAAAAAGCCCAAACACAATATTTAGTTTGTGAAGAGGTCTGGTCCTCGCTCATCAATCAGCTTTTCTCCTGCGGCCGCTTCAATCAATATTAATTAAGATTGTTCATAGATTCAGAGGTTTGACGAATGTGCGGCTCGTTAAGACGGCGGCCTCCTCCACTTCTCCTCTTTCATCCTTTTCTTTTCTCCTCTTTTACTCGCCTGTTGTCTTTTTCTCTTTGTCTTTTCACTCCCTCCTACGCCCTTTCTTCTTTTCTTCTTATCCCCACGTCTCATTCTCTCATTTCTTCTTCTTTCTTTCACATTTAGTCCTATTTTTACCTCTCTTTGTCTCTCTCTCCCCTCTCTCTCTCTTTTCTTCTCCTCTCTTTCTCCTCTCTCTTTCTCTCTTCTCTCCGTCGCTTGCTTTCTCTCTCCTTCTCCTGCTCTCTTTCCCTCTCTCTTTCTCTTCTCCATCTCTCTCTCCACTCTTTCTCTCTCTCTATCCTCTCTCTCTTCTCCTTCTCTTTCATTTCTTTCTCTCTCTTCTCTCTCTGTCACTTCTTTCTCTCTCCTGCCTCTCTTTCTCTCTTTTTTCTCTCTCTTTCACTCTCTCTCTTCATCTCTTTCTCTCTTTCCTTCTCTCACTCTCTCTTTCTTTCTCTCTCTTCTCCTACTTTTTTCCTCCCCCTCCTATTCTCTTCTCTTTTTACTCTCCCTTCACCTCCATCTCTTTTTCCTCTTTATCCCGCTCTTTTTTATCTGTCCTCCTCCTGTTTCTCTTCTGTCTCTCCTTCTTTTTCCTCCTTTTATTCTCTACCCTTATCTTTCTTCCCCCCCCCCCCCTCTCTCTCTCTCTCTCTCTCTCTCTCTCTATGCTATCCTCCCTCCGTTTTCTCTCCCCCTCTCCATTTCTGTCTTTCCTACAGCTGTTTCTTCTTATCCTTTTCTCTTTCTCCCTTTTGCTCTCCTCCTCTTTTTCACTCTTTTCTCCCTCTTTTTCTTTTTCTACCCCTTTTCAATCTCCTCCTCCCACTCTTTTTCCCTCTGTCATCTCTCTTTTCTCATGCCCTTCACCCTATTTCTCTCTCTTTATGTCTCTTTTTCTTCCCTCTCTCTCTTTACCTTTCTCTTTATCACCTCTCTTTGCTCTCTCAGCTCTTTATTTCTCTCTCTTCTCTCTGTCTCAACTCTTTTCTGTCTTCTCTCCTCTTTCTCTCTCTTCATTTTTCTCCTCTCTTTTTTCTCTCTCCCTCTCTCTCTCCACCTCCTCTTTTCTCTCTCTCCTTCTCTCCTCCCTCTCTCCTCTCTTTTTCTCTCTCTCTTTCTCTCCTCTCTCTCACTCCCCCCCTCTATATCTCTCTCTCCCTCCTCTTTCTCTCTCTCCATCTTTCTCCTCTTTTTTCTCTCTCCCTCTCTCTCTCCACCCCCTCTCTCTTTCCCCCCTCTCACCCTTTCTCTCTCCTTCTCTCCACCCCCCTCTCTTTTTCTCCTCTCTTTCTTTCTCTCTCCCCCTCTCTTATCTCTCTCTCCCCCCTCTTTCTCTCTCCCTCTCTCTCTCTCTCTTTCTCTCTTTTCTGTCTCTCTCCTCTCTCCCACTCTCTCCTCCTCACTCTTTCCTCTTTCTCTTCCTCTTCTAGCCTCTCTCTCCTCTCCTCCTCTCTTCTTTCTTTCTCTCATCATCCTCCTCTCTTTTTTCTCTCTCTCTCTCTTTCTCTCTCTCTCTCTCTCTCACACCGCTCTCTCTTCTCTTTCTCTCTCTCTTTCTCTCTCTCTCTCTCTCTCACACCGCTCTCTCTTCTCTTTCTCTCTCTCTCTCTTTTGTCCCTCTCTCTCGTCTCATTGACTTGTCTTAATGAATCACTTCTTATCAGTGACAAGCAGCTTTAACAGAAAACAAAACACAAAAGAAAATTACATTATAAACAGACAAAAGCTTTAAAAGACTAAAGAAGGGTCATGTATTTTAATGTATTTTATTTAAAAGCTTCTAGAGAGAATAATGACTATAAATATGAGTCTGTGTCCTCTGCTGCAGCTGCTGGACATGAAGGTGTTCGTGGACACAGACTCGGACATTCGTCTCATACGGCGGCTGAAGAGGGACATTTCTCATCGCGGCAGAGACATCGGCGGGATCATAAAACAGTACAACACGTTTGTGAAGCCGGCGTTCGAGCGATACATCGAGCCCACGGTGCAGCTCGCCGACATCGTGGTGCCCAGAGGTGAGAGAGAACGTGATAAACAACTGAAAGGGATCCCTGACTATGTAGATAAATATGGCCTAAATGCTAGTACTGCTCATGTTTACTAAAATAAATTGCAAACAAATATATAACCTCTTACTATTTTTTTTTTTTTTGGAGCCACTGGGAGCAGCCATATTGTCCAGACGCAATGCATTCTGGGTTGATGATGTTAGATGGTTGCTTTTGGTTATTTGGTTGCTCCTACCATATTTGCTCCCTACTAGGCTGTTACCTTGACAACCACCAGAAGAGACAGACAACCATTTGACGTTGTCGCGGCCCCCTTCGTACCGGTGTAGGTACTGTCACGTCACTTTTCGTACCGGAAGACCCGATTGGTACCGTTAGCCTTACTTCTTTTACATTGTTTTATTCGTATTGAAATTTTAAATAAACACAGACGAAACGAATCTATTAAACACAAAACCCTCTCACAGAGTTCAACAAAGTAAATGATTGTAAAATGAGATTTTTACTGTTTAAAGCCGTAAATGCCTGATTAAGCTAGTTCCAGCTGCTAACTGTTAGCTTAAAATGGCGATAAATAAATGTGCAGTTTGGGGCTTTCTATTGGCAAACTTTTGCAAGATACATTCATAAATATCAATATAAATAAATAATATTAAATGTACACTTATAAATAATGTGTTTAAAAGACGCAATTTCGGTCTGCGCATGCGTCATTGACCTAAAAAGGAACTTCCGGACGAATCGGGTTACCGGTACGAAAAGTGACTTGACAGGTACAATATTTGCTCGGGCTGCAAAATCTACTCGGGTCGCACTTTCATGACGACAACGAACTATATTTGAGCTTAGTCTCAAGAAAATCGATATTTTAATTGCTGTTTATGATCAGTGTTAGCATAATTTAGCTTTGTTATATAAAAACCGAACTTTTAAAATTATTATATTTCGCTAGCTTGATAGCACCAGGTTAGCACAAGCGAGACGTCATGCGTGCGCTCTGATTGGCTGTACATAGAGTAGTGGTTATTGTATTTTTATCATTGTAATAGCATACATTTAAACGAAATTACGACATCCATTCAATAAATCTTAGATAACTGTGATATTTAATCACTGAAATCGGCATTTCTCGTCAATCAGCAAAGCCAAATACTTGTACACAGTGACATCTAGTGGATTCTTTATAAACTGCAGCAGCGCCAAAAACATGAAACGGCTTTTAAAAATACATTTTAGTTGTTACTAATGCCGATAAATTAAATTCTAGACAAAAATACATTTTGTTCGTATGTAATACAGATAAATTAGACACGTTTTCAAGGGTTAGGGCAATTATTTATCAATAAATAATTTATCAATAAAACTGTATCTGAACAGAACACTAATTTAATGCTATAATAATTAATTTTCAAATGTAGATTTTGAAAAAATAAAAATTAAATAGATTAAAATAGCACACTAATTTAAAAACACATGTTAAAATAGTATTTTAATGTCAATAAATTCATTTTATTAGCTGAAAAAACTGTTTAACTATCTCAGTGACGTCATCAATCCTCGACGGAAACTGCCCGAGTAGATTTTGCAGCCCGAGCAAATATTGTACCTACACCGGCAGACCCGATCTGTCTGGAAGTGTGATTACAAAATGCACACATTGAAAATAATAATGTAAAAAGCTTGTTTTTAATTAGTCTTTATTCTTGAATTGTTTAACTGTTTATGAACAAATAACAAAAAATGTTGTTTAAGAAATCGACAAAAATTATATTTTTTTCGAGGCGCGTAAGGTCACGTGTGATGATGCGTTCAAAGGTTGAACGGAAAGATCAAACTCTTGTATTGCACTAGATAAACTGCTAAAAGGCAAATAACGGCTGTGGGTAAAGAATATAGGGCTTGTGGATGATAGTGTTATGTGTTTAAAAAGAAGAACAAAAAATAGCCCTTCATTTACGTTTTATTTAGAAAAAATAATAATAAATTAATAATAATTTAATTTGTTAAGCACTTTTCATGCTAACTACAATTCAAAGTGCCTTACAGCATTAAAATACAATTAGAATACACTTACAATATACTTAAAATACACCCAAAATACAATAAAAATAAACATATAAAAATGTAAAAACATAGAGGTACATTACATTAAAAAAATACAACAATAATAATGATAATCATCATAATAATTTTAGAAAATTTCAGTCATAAGCACAGAAACAGGAACTCCCGGACACATCTTCCGGTCTTCTTCCGGTACGAAAGGGGCCATGACAGATGTCATAACCACAGCAAAATGGCAGCCTCCATGTCATTTTTTTTAAACACTATTTTGATAAAACAACAAATACTTCTTGGGTATTTGTCCTGTTTTTCTATAAATGATGATATTAGAAGTGTTTTAGGATAAACGTGATTATATCCAGGGTTCACTTGAAAATCATTTTGGTTCAACTTTAGTTTGTGTTTTAATAAAAGATAAATATTCAAAGTCTGTTTTGAAACACATTTGCTGACGTTTTCTTCTCACTCTGCTCTCTCTTAGCTTCACAAATCCTTTTTTTTTTTTTTGTCAAAATGTCATCTGTCAGTTCCAGAGTGCAAAAATAACTATATTCACTCAAACTCCAATCAAGTTTAATAATCTTGTCTGCCACGGTTGAACTCTGCTCTTGCATCTTTTGTTCATTTTAGAACTGGTTTTCAATTTGTATTGTTTGTTTTGAAAGATTTTCACATTACACATTAATAAATAACTACACAATTAAGTTTTCCATGTGTTTTGGTCTGGAATAAACTCACACGGTGCTGCTTAACCTCCACAGAGAAACTGGCTGATCCAAAGGAAATCATCCACAAACTTACTAACTACTCAGGTTTCTGACAGTTTAAACTAGTAATTTAAACGTTTACTGAATATATGTTTGTTTTCAGGAGGTGAGAACTTTGTGGCGTTGGATCTGATCGTTCAACACGTCCACAGTCAACTTGAAAAGGTACAAAAATCTGGCCTCTGTGCATTTCTGTGTTTTTTGTTTTTTATCACTTGGCATGATATGATTGTGATTGTTATGTCGGTAAATATAGCCCACAAAAACAAAGACTAAAATCAGTAATCTTATCGAAGGCACAAAAAAAAAAAAAACAATATTTGTTGAACATCACATCCCTGTATTTTAGTTTGTTTTTGTCATATTTCACCAGTTTTTTGTGCTGCTCATGTTTATAATTTGATTTGGACCTGCTTGTTGATGTTACCCTGCTCTGATTGGCTGATGGCTGTGACTCCGCCCTCCTCCCTGAATGCTCCTGCTCTGATTGGCTGATGGCTGTGACTCCGCCCTCCTCCCTGAATGCTCCTGCTGTGATTGGCTGATGGCTGTGACTCCGCCCTCCTCCCTGAATGCTCCTGCTCTGATTGGCTGATGGCTCCTGTTTGATTTCAGCGAGAGATCACAGTCAGGTAATTATTATGATTTTATTGCGTTTAGTTGCGTTTCTTCAATCTTCAATAAATAATGCAGCCTTTTGACTGCAGAAGCACAGGTTTCGTTCGTCGTAGAGTCATTTTTAAGAATCGGCTTATATAGGCCTATATATATATTTTTTGAGCCGATACAGATATCCGATATTTTACCTCTTTGTTTTGCTGATAACCAATATTTACCTATAAAGTAATTTTAAAAGGAAAACTAAGTAACAGTTTGACCCTGTTAAGTGCCTTTGTGCGTATTTGTACATTAGGAGTGTGACTCTTTAAGTGCCAGGCGATTCAATTCCTTTTCGATTCTTGATTCCGATTTTAAATGTAGACCTATTTTAAATTTTTAGGTTTTATTTTTATATTAAATGTTTGTAAAGCCATTTTACTGCAATCTTGCAGTTCTTACACCGGGCTCATACTGCATCCAGCCCGTACTGCGGTCCGGCGTACGGTAGTGATGGGCAAAGCAAAGCGCCATGAAACTGTGAACCATATGAACAAAATGGGTCGGAACTTCGAACTGCCGGTTCGATACGCATGAATACCGCCATCTGGTGGTGAAATGTTTTCATTCAAAGATTCAAAATGAATGAACTACATATACTACTGGTGTGTCCCTATATACAAAGATAAAGTAGGCCTACTGAAGTGGAGTCAAAATAATCATGAGTTCTACATCATTATTATATTACTGTGGAACAAATAGGCCCTAAGCCCTGTATTCTGTTTGAAAACTAAAGTTTGAATCAAACAAAAGTTGAGTTAACATTAGATTTTTATTCAAGAATATACGTTTTTCTGCCGTTGATGGTTTTAGCACCTACCTACACCTACCTCACAAATAATGCCTACTGCTCGATGCCGTGTCAATATTGTGTTTCTAAATTAACTATGTGTAGGCCTAAATGTATATTTAATATATTTATATTGTACTTAAATTCCAACAATCAAGCAACTGACTAACTTTCTAACTAAAGGAAAAAAAAATCAAATCACTGTCAAATCTCTCAAAATCGCTCTATCTCTCGCCTCACAAACCCACAATTTCTAAAAGTGGCAAAGTGCCTTTAAACTTTTGGGCGTGGTTTGAAACAGCTCATGTTGTTTTGTGATTCGTCACCAGCCCAATCAGCCAAACTAGATTCAAAGCCCCCTAGTGAAACGTTTCTGTAACAGCAGCGGTTCGTGATCAGCGTTTTGAACCAGAGTTCGGAGCAGTGATCCGAAGCACTAAAACTTTAGTGCTTCGAAGCAGTTCAGGAAGCGTGTTTCAAACTGCCCATCACTAGCGTACGGAGGCTTTTTGAAAAGTAATGAGATGCTCTCACACAGCGATCTGTCCGGTTCGACGAGCTGCGCGGCTCTGCTCCGGTCGTCCAGATCTTTTCCGTTGGAAGGAACTTTTTCCGGAGCCCTTTTAGGCGTTTGTAAAAACAAGGCATGACAAACGGGAAACCAAGCAAGTGTGTGTGAAGTGAATCCGGCTGTTTTCATAATAAAATCATTACAATCCTACTACTTATACAAATACGTCAAAATTCTGGACAAATACGTGATTATAAAGCACATAGGATGTAAATAAACCTGTAGAGTACTGTGTGCGTCTAAATGCACTGGTTACTGATCGGGCTTCAACTGAGCTGTCCTCGGTCAGAAGGAACAGACGTACTCCAGGTAGATGGTTAGGAAGGTTTATTGTAGGAGGTATTTGATGGTGGATGGTAGATGTGTGTATGTATGTGTGTGTGTGTGTGTGTGTGGTTATCTGAAAGAAAAAACAATAAAATATATGTCAGTAATGGCAATACAATGAGTCATTGACTTTGCATGTGAAAAATACGTGCAGTTACACACATTGGCCGCTAGTGGGAGCCCTAAGCTAAGGAATGAACTTAAACTTAACTTTACTACGTTACAGCAAATATAGAAACGAAAACCACTGCAAATCACTCAATATGAGATATATACACTATATACAAATGGATGCTGGACAGATTAAGGGCCGATGGCATAGGATGAGCGATAATACGCTCTATTACGGCGTAACAGGCAGCGCCGAGGCACGTTGTAGCTTTAGCAACTTAGCAGCGAGCTCTTACGGCAGAAAAGTTACATCCAATCATAAACACACAGAAATAATCATTTATACATGCTCACGAACAATACTCACGTCATATAAACGCACACGGGACTCATACACACAAGATTGCGATAGGATGTCTGCATAAAGGCAAGGGCCGCTTATTACGCTGCTACGCACTGCTCGCACTGAACTCTCGGCACAGTCCGCGGGACTTCCTGACTACAAAACACAGGTGCATCATGGGAGGTGTAGTCTGTACACCCAGGACTTTTAACAGCCGCCCCTGTATTTGCAGGCAAATACAAACATGCAAAGTCCACTAGTTTGAAGATGTGCTGTCAGTGTCCTCAGGCACTTCAGGAAGCTCCACCAGCTTTGTCACAGGGCGAACGTAGGTACTGTCCTTCACCGTCACCTCTGCTGCTCGAACCACGCCATCAGATCCAGGAAACACCTTGGTGATAATGCCCACTGGCCACAGTCCTCTGGGGAGATTGGCATCCACTATCATGACCACTCGTCCTAAAGCAATATTGTCAGTCGTTTTCCGCCACTTCTGTCTCAACTGAAGGCCAGGAAGATAGTTTTGAATAAAGCGTTTCCAGAAATGGTCGCTGATCACCTGACTGTGTTTCCATCTCCTGTTGGACAGAGCATCATGAGGGCCGTACATTGCTTGTGGTAGTGCTGAGTCACGCCGCCCCATCAACAAGAGATTTGGCGTGATAGGGTCTGAGTCAGCCACATCAGAGGATGCATACCCGAGAGGCTTAGAGTTTAGGATGCCTTCAACTTCTATCAGGGTGGTGAGCAGGACCTCTTCTGCAACAACTTGGTCCTTCAAGACGACCTGCAGAGCTGACTTCACTGACCTGATTTCCCTCTCCCATGCTCCCCCGAAGTGAGGCGCATGTGGCGGGTTGAAGTGGAAGTTAATGGTCTGTTCGGCTAGTTGCTGCTGCAACTCTGGAGTCATGTTCTCAAAGGCAGTCTGCAGCTCTT
Source organism: Mugilogobius chulae (assembly GCA_038363315.1). NCBI lineage: Eukaryota > Metazoa > Chordata > Actinopteri > Gobiiformes > Gobiidae > Mugilogobius > Mugilogobius chulae. The sequence continues at coordinate 600,412 of JBBPFD010000489.1, forward strand.
TGTTACCACCTCTGAAGTTTGTGCCCTGATCTGACCACATCTCATACGGCTTCCCCCTGCGGGCAATGAACCTGCGTAAAGACATCAGAAAAGAGTCAGTGTCAAGGCTAGGTAGGAGATCCAAGTGCACACATCTGGTGGTGAGGCACTTGTAGATGATCCCCCAGCGTTTCTCTCTCCTGCGACCAATCTTCACCAGATATGGACCAAAACAGTCCACTCCTGTAGACCAGAATGGGGTTTATACAGTCTAAGTCGAGATGAGGGAAGGTCAGCCATTTTAGGAGTAGAAGGAGAGGCACGCCATCTTCTGCATTCCACACACTGGTGCTGGTGTTTCTTGATGGCCTGGCGTCCTCTGATGATCCAGTAGGCGCGGCGTATTTCTGCATAGAGCCTCTCTGCGCCAGGGTGCAGGAGCTGGGCATCATAATGCTTGATTATGAGCTTAGTGAGTGGGTGATCTGCTGACAGCACAATAGGGTGAATACTGTCTGGTTCAACCTCTGTGGCCTGGCGGAGACGACCTCCCACTCTGATCAGCCCGCTGAGATTGTCATACTCAGGAGAAAGAGCGCTCAGACGACTGCTGGAGTGCACACTGTGACCTGATTGGAGTGCTTGAACGTCCTCTGGAAAGCTATCAGTCTGTGCAGAGCAAAGCAGCTGTCTCTCTGCCTCAAGACGTTCAGCTGCAGCCAAGGGCGCGGCCGCCCCATGTAGAGACTGATGAGTGGCCAGAATCAGATCATCCAGAGTCGTATACTGTGCTGGATCTGGGAGGTTTGGTGAAACCGCTGTGTGACCACAGAATGCTGCCTTTCTGAGCTCTTCATTGCCACAGTCTGTGAACTCTGTTGGAGGCTGTGGCCACATGTCCTGTGTCTGAGTCAGGAAGTGGGGACCCTGTGACCAGCGGCTGGAGACAGTGAGTTCTGCCAGAGGTTTGCCTCTGGTGATGTCATCAGCGGGGTTATTGTCAGAGTTAACATAGCGCCACTGCTCTGGGGAAGTCAGCTCCTGGATCTCACAGATGCGGGTTCCTACAAAAACTTTGTAGCGGCAGGAGCTAGACTGGATCCACTGTAGCACTGTAGTGGAATCTGTCCACAGATAGACAGATTGCAGTGGGATTGTGAGTTCTGTTTGGAGCACCTTGGCTAGTTGGGCTCCAGTGAGCGCACCACACAGCTCCAGTCGGGGCATAGACACCTGTTTGCGTGGCGCCACTCTGGATCGGGCCATGACAAATGATGTGGAAATGTGCGCTTGTTGGTCTGTCACTCTGAGATAGGCCACAGCTCCATAGGCCCTCTCAGAAGCATCGCAGAATATGTGGGCCTCATACGCTGCACTGGTGCTGTTGTGAGGAGGAGCATAACAGCGAGGCAAGGTGATGTGCTGTAGATGTGACAGCTCGCTCTCCCATTCACGCCAGGACTGGAGCAGGCTGCCTTCTATGGGCTCGTCCATCCTCTCTCTGTGCTCCACAGGGCCTGCACAATAAGCTTTGCTCTTGTAGTGTAGGGCAGATATAACCAAGAGGGTCATACTGACTGGCCAAAACTCTGTACACGTTACGCAGTGTAGCAGTGGTGTAGGACACTGGGCGGTGCTTGTATCCCAGGACGTCTGTTGGGCAGTGCCAGCTGAGACCCAACGTCGACTCCGGTGGGTCTAGGCTTTTAAAGTTCAGCCACAGTTCACAGCTGTCTGACCTGGCGGTGCTGGGCAGATGAGCAACCACCTCAGGGACGTTGCTCGCCCACTGACGTATCTCAAATCCACCTTGGAAGAGAAGCTCTCTCATTTGTCAATGAGTGCCTTGGCTTCTTGTGGGTCAGACAGGGACTGCAAGCAGTTGTCCACGTAGAAGGCTGTGTGCACAGAGTTATAAATGTCCTGGTGGGTGTCTTTATGGTCACTCACATGACTCTGAAGTGCAAAAGTAGCGCAGCAGGGGCTACATGTGGTCCCAAATGGCAGGACTCTCCATTCGTACACATCTGGTGGGCGCTCTGTTTCACCATCTCTCCACAGGAACCGCAGAAGGGGACAGTCTTCTGGGAGCAGTCTGACCTGGTGAAACATAGCTTTTATGTCTCCGCTCACAGCCACAGAAACTGCCGAAAGCGGAGTAGCACGCCGAGCAGCGTGGGCCCCAGGGGAGGACCTGGCAGGAGGTAATGGTTGAGAACAGTCCCCTGGAACTCAAAGGAGCAGTTAAAGACCACTCTAGCCTTGTTGTTATGATGTACTATGTGGTGTGGCACATACCAGGATTCAGTTGAGCTGTGAATCTCTTCTGGAGTCAGTTTAACCACATAGCCGGTGTCTACTAACCTCTTAATCTCCTGATTGTATGTGAGAGCCAGTTCAGGGTTTCTGGCCAGCTTACGTTCAGTGGATCTCAGGAGGCCTTTGACAACGTCAGGAGGGACTTGGAGCTGTGGGAAGTCTTTTCTCCTGAGCAGGGGAGTGGCATATCTCTCTACAGCATCTACAGGCACTCTGATGGTCTTGGCCTCTAACATGGCTATAGCGTCTCTGTCCTCTTTAGAGCGTGTGACCTCTTTTTCTGGTCTGTAGAGGGGAGCGTCTAGTTGCCACAGGCGCTGGACGTTCTGATGGAGTGCTTCAGCGGGGGACAGACATGATATGTTAAGACAATGCACCTCACCCTGTTGTGTGGGTAGACTGCTGCTGGGACCCTGAATTGCCCAACCGAGCTTGGTGCAGATGGCCACGGTGCATGAGCTGGCCCACGCAGGACAGGTCGAATGGCGGTGATGAGGTGAGCATTGTCAGAGCCGATTAACACTAAAGGCTGTACATGTGTGAATCCCTCAAGCTGCACACGCTGTAAGTGGTGGTACTTCTCCTTCAAGAGCTCTACTGGACATGACTGTTCAGCCAGACTCAACTGTGAGCTGTGAAAGCATGCTTTATCTTAAAGCGTGTCTTCGCCTTGGCTTTCGGTGAGATCTGGAATGAAACATGTGCTCCTTTTACCTGGATCACATCATGCGGATAGTTCTCAGTGAGAGTGTTTCCTCTTCCTGCACAAGCCCCAGAGATTTGACAGCTGCTGGCAGAATGATGGTTTTCTCTGAGCCATCGTCAAGGAGAGCAAATGTGTCGAGAGACTTTCTTTCATGGTGTAGCTGGATGGGGACAACCTTGAGCATAACATGACCTGAGTGACTGACAGGACCCATAAAGACCTTGCTGGTGCTCACAGTGAGAACGTTAGGGTCACGTTTCTTAGCCTCTGCCAGATCGTGTAGCACTAATAAGTGCTGATCTCCGCAACTACTGCACGGTTTCTTCAGAGTGCACTGTTCAGGAGCATGTTTGCGGCCACAGCGCCAGCATTTGGATTTGTCTTTATCCAGGAGGCAACAGCTTTCAGATCTAGCTTTTTAAAGTCGGCACAGCCATTAAGATAATGCTCGGTGCCTTCACAGTAAGGGCAATATGGCTTAAACTTCTGTCTCTGCTTAGAGGGAACTGAAGGAGACGCTTGTGACTTGGACTCGGACTTCGGCTCTGCTCGGACAGGATCTGGACCATAATATATGGATGTTGACTTGAACTGTGACTTGGGCCCTGCAGGTGCTCTCTGATTGCTTCTCTGTGGTTTATCCACATGCTGTGGTTGTGAAGCTTGTTTAGACAGCTGCAGGACGTGTGACTTCCGCTCCAGCCATTCTGAGAGGTCATACATGTTGTATGTGCGGCTGCTGCCAGTGCGAATAATGCCACGTGTGATACAGTGCTCAATGAAGCTGTCCCTGTAGTAGGAGGAAGCTTGGTGAGTAGTCTGTCTACATGTGAACCACACTGAAGCTCACTGGCTGCTACATCGTCCATAGAACTGAGGAGGCCCACCAAGCTGGACACTGCTAGTGATAAATCTTCAAAGGCCTGTGAGTCGCCAGCTTTAATAGGAGGACAGTTAAGGATAGCACTAAGCTCACTCTGGATCAACTGTCTCGGCTGTCCGTATCTCTGCTCCAGAGCTCTCATGGCACTAGTGTAGGGAGTGCGATCATGAATGTAACGTCTAGCTACCTGCAGGGCACACGGATGTTCTAAATGATCAAGCAGAATGTGATATTTGTACTCTCTGTGAGATGAGCATGTGGCCCGAGCAGACTGTCTAGTCCCTTCTTCAGTAAAGCAAAGTCGCTCTCTCTGCCTGACCTGAATGTAACCAGCTTAGGTTTGGGATGCCATATGAGGATGCTACTATCATCTCCATCAGGTTAGGCTGAGTTACTTCTGCTGGAGTAGTGTGATAGACTGCAGGCTGTGGTGGGCAATCAGAGGCAGCTGGATATGGAGCATAATAATGACTGGCTGCACTGCTGTGAGGGGCTGCATATGGTTGGTTATAAGAGACAGCCTGTTGTGCCTCTGCTCCCTGTGCTGACTGATACAGGGGTGGAGACTGATGCACATGGAAGGCTACAGGATCATGATGCGGCACAGAGTAGGGTTGATGAGAGCTGTCTGGAGGAGTTGGATGTTGAAACTCTGGCTATACAGGAGTTCTGCTCTATGTGGCTGTGCTCTCTCAATCTGTGCTGATTGGGCAACTTGCATGCCAGGCTGATGCTCAGAATGAACAACATGTCTCACTCTAGGCGGCGAAACTGGTGGCTGCGCAGGCTGTAGTGCTGGTAACGGCGCTGGTTGTGGTGCCAGTCGCTGCACAGGCTGGAAAACTCTGTGTTGTAGCATGGTTGTGCTAGGGGGCTTGGAGATAGTGGAGCTGCAGACGGAATAGCAGGGCTGATGTGAATAGGTGCTGGTTGATTGACAGGAGCTGTCCTTGGTACCACTGCAGGCTGAAATATTGGATTTACTGCAGGCGGAGCTAACTGTGGTGCAGGCTGGACAAGAAGACTCGCACTCACTGCTGCAGGTGTACTGGCCTGAAAGACAGATGCTGAGGAATGCTCGTGTCCTGCCTGGGAGCTGATGCCTGTGTGTGATTAGCCCTGGTGAGAGTGCAGTCGGAAGAGAGGAAGCTCTGTCTGAGGCAGGTGCATCACTGCGCTGAGGTAGAGGGCTGCAGGACTTACAATCTCTCTCCAGTTTCTCCACACGCTTAGTTAATGCACTACTCGTATCCTTCATAGTGACTTGCATCTCTTTCATTGTTGTCAGCACTTTGTCCCATGCATACTCCATCTTCTCCCATCTGGTCTTCTCCTCATCTGATTCCTCTGAACCACCGATAGATATGCGCTCTGGATCAGGTAGGTCGTGGTCATAGTCAGACAGATGTCCCGGAAGCCTCCTGCTCCTGCGTGGACGTTGACTATGGGTTGGACTCTCCTCCTGAGCAACTGGATCTGGATTCACTGGAGACGCCATCTCGATACTTCAGCCAATGCCCATCCGGCTCGAAGGACCACTTGTAGAGTACTGTGTGCGTCTAAATGCACTGGTTACTGATCGGGCTTCAACTGAGCTGTCCTCGGTCAGAAGGAACAGACGTACTCCAGGTAGATGGTTAGGAAGGTTTATTGTAGGAGGTACTTGATGGTGAGAGGTAGAATATTTGTGTGATAAGTGTGTATATGTGTGTGTGTGTGTGTGGTTATCTGAAAGAAAAAACAATAAAATATATGTCAGTAATGGCAATACAATGAGTCATTGACTTTACAGGTGAAAAAATACTCGCAGTTACACACATTGGCCGCTAGTGGGAGCCCTAAGCTAAAGAATGAACTTAAACTTAACTTTACTACGTTACAGCAAATATAGAAACGAAAACCACTGCAAATCACTCAATATGAGAAATATACACTATATACAAATGGATGCTGGACAGATGAAGGGCCGATGGCATAGTATGAGCGATAATTAGCTCTATTACGGCGTAACAGGCAGCGCCGAGGCACGTTGTAGCTTTAGCAACTTAGCAGCGAGCTCTTACGGCAGAAAAAAGGTACATCTATCATAAACACACAGAAATAGTCATTTATACATGCTCACGAACAATACTTACATCATATAAACGCACACGGGACTCATACACACAAGATTGCGATAGGATGTCTGCATAAAGGCAAGGGCCGCTTATTACGCTGCTACGCACTGCTCGCACTGCTCGCACTGAACTCTCGGCACAGTCCGCGGGACTTCCTGACTACAAAACACAGGTGCATCATGGGAGGTGTAGTCTGTACACCCAGGACTTTTAACATCGTTCTTGCAGTATACTGTTATGCCCTTTGGTGTCCGTAACGCGCCCGCCACGTTTCAGCGCCTGGTTAACAGCGTTTTGCGGGGGGTGCCGGGGTGCGAGGCATATCTCGACGACATAGTGGTACACTCTAAAACCTGGGACGAGCACATCTGTCAACTTAAAACAGTTTTTGAGAGGCTGGACGATGCAAATCTGACCATTAATTTGGCAAAATGTGAGATCGCTAAAGGAACCGTGGTTTACTTGGGTAAAATCGTAGGTGGTGGCATGGTAAAACCAGTTTATGCAAAAATCGAAGCTATTGTCGCGTTTCCTGTCCCAAACACACGCCGTGAGCTTCAACGCTTTTTAGGCATGGCCGGTTACTACCGCGGCTTCTGTAAGAACTTTTCCGCCGTGGCTGCCCCACTCACAGACTTACTTAGCCCAAAATCCACGTTTAGATGGTCACCAGAGTGTCAGCACTCGTTTGAATCGATCAAATCACTGCTCGTTAAAACGCCTGTTCTTCTAGCGCCAGTGTACGAACGTCCTTTTAAGCTGGCTGTTGACGCTAGTGATGCGGGTGCAGGAGCTGTTTTACTACAAGACGGTCTCGACGGTGTCGAACACCCTGTGTGTTATTTTTCTAAAAAATTTCTGAAACATCAGCATTCTTATTCTACAATCGAAAAAGAATCATTAGCTCTGATAATGGCTCTTAAAAATTTCGAAGTCTATGTAGGATCGTCAAATTATCCGATAACAGTCTACACTGATCACAATCCTCTCGTCTTCATCAATCAGATGCGAAACACAAACCAAAGGTTGATGAGATGGGCTCTTTTCCTCCAGGACTTTCACCTTATCATCAAGCATATTTCTGGCAGGAACAATATACTGGCCGACGCCCTGTCTCGCTCGGCCCACTGACGACCGCCGCTCTCCAGCCTGCAGCAGATCCACCGTGTCCAGCTAAAGCCGGGACGGCACGGTGGTGGACCCCATGTCCCGGGGCCACCGTACCGTGGGAGGTACGTGGCCAAAACAAACAATCCATGGGTCCTTTTTTTGTGTGGGGGGGTGTTACGGCCCGCTATGCAGCCCTTCTGCCGCCGCCTCTCCCTCCTCTCTCTGTGCAGGTCTCCGACTTGGCTCCGCCCACTGCAGGCCGTGCCTATAAAGGAGCGGAAACGGAACTCCTCCCGCTCTCTCACGCAGGACACCTGGGTCCACGACAGCTCGCCCGGGCCCTGCTTCCACGCCAGCCACGCCAACCCGCCGCACCTTTTTACACGCACCTCAACACCATACATTGCACAACACTGGTTCTCATACACTGACTTACATTCACACCACACGCACCACACCACATTACCCATTTACTGACAACAGTGACATTTATAATTTTTCAATAAAGACCCCATTGAGGCTAAAACTTGGTCGTGTGTCTCTCCCCACTCATTTTGTTGCGGCTCTCCGAGCCTGGGTCGTAACAGTGTCACATTTTCAAATAAATGTATTTCTATAAATTATTCAAAACACACAAAGACATTTCTGGTCACAGATGCAGTTTATGTAAAATTACACTTTTTGTTTTTTTGTTTTTGCATTAAGTCGTCTCAAGTCCCTAAACTCCGAGTCCAAGTCGAGTCCCAAGTCTGTGTCAAGTCTTAAATAATCAAAACAGTGACTCAAGTCCAAGTCCAGACCTCTGCGGATCTGCAGCTGCTCTGTGCTCAAGCAGAACCACCACCACCACCACCAGCAGCAGCAGCAGCAGCAGCAGCAGCACCACCACCAGCAGCAGCAGCAGAACCACCACCACCACCAGCAGCAGCAGCAGAACCACCACCACCAGCAGCAGCAGCAGCAGCAGAACCACCACCACCAGCAGCAGCAGCAGCAGCAGCAGCAGAACCACCACCACCACCAGCAGCAGCAGCAGAACCACCACCACCAGCAGCAGCAGCAGCAGAACCAGCAGCAGCAGCAGCAGCAGCAGAACCACCACCACCACCAGCAGCAGCAGCAGAACCACCACCATCAGCAGCAGCAGCAGAACCACCACCATCAGCAGCAGCAGCAGAACCACCACCACCACCAGCAGCAGCAGCAGAACCACCACCAGCAGTAGCAGAACCAGCAGCAGAACACCACCAGCAGTAGCAGAACGTTCTCCATGACATTAGAATAAGTCCTCCAGCTACAGTCCTGACCCAGATCTGGAGATGTGTCCCAGAGCTCCAGACCAGAGACAGGGAAGGACGATCAAACACCCAGAGACACATGTCAAACACAGAGGACATGTGTGACACGGGTGGCGCAGTGGTTAGCGCTCTGGCCTCATAGCAAGAAGGTCCTGGGTTCAACTCCCAGTCGACCCGGGGCCTTTCTATGTGGCGTTTGCATGTCTGCGTAGGTTTCCTCCGGGTACTCCGGTTTGCTCCTACAACTAAAAACATGTCCATTAATGCCTCCCCTGACCCTTCCCCCAGGGCTCCCCTGCAAAAGAGATTCTGAATCTCAGTGGGACTTCCCTGGTTAAATAAAGGTCAATTAAATTAAATTAATATGTCTCTGCAGAACCTTATTTTCTCCAGACTCTGACACGAGATCAACCTGAAGCTGCTCATCCGTGAAGACCACAGAACACAAATCTGACAATGTCTAAAGATTAAACTGAGCAGCGCTGCGTGGAAGTCCAGGTGTGTTAAACAAGGCCCAGTCAGATTCTCTTTGGAAGAAGTGGGTGAAATCCTGGTACAGAAATAGAAAGTTGTCTGCCAGAAGAAAACCAAGAAAGAAAGAAAACCAAGACACTCTGAAGGGCTAACGTTAAAAAGCAAAAGCAGGACTAAACCAGGACTAAACCAGGACTAAAGCAGGACTAAACCAGGGGAAAAGCAGGACTAAAACAGGACTAAACCAGGGGAAAAGCAGGACTAAAACAGGACTAAAGAAGGACTAAACCAGGACTAAAGCAGGACTAAAGCATGACTAAAACAGGACTAAAGCAGGACTAAAACTGGACTAAAACAAGACTAAAGCAGGACTAAACCAGGACTAAAACAGGGTTCTTGGAGGTCTCACTTTTCGGAGGAAGTCTGCGAGTTTGTCCGGGCTCCAGCCGCTGACCTCGGAGGTGGACGGGAGTTTGTTGTGACTCATCCTGGAGCCCTGAATCCAGACCAGGACCGAAGCGGGACTGAAGCAGGACTAAAACCAGGACTGGGCTCGGCTGTGTGTGGCGGCGCAGACAAAATGGCGCAGAAGCTGAAGTGGCTTTGAGGAAGTGAGCGGCAGATGGAGAGACAGACCACAAACAGGAACTGCAGCGAGCGCACACAGGCCGCTGCAGAAGTCGAGCTGCAAAAGTCAAACTGCAAAAACGTCACAGTCAGGACTCTGCAGAGGAGGGACGTGTTTTTACTCAAGTACTGGACTGAAGTCGTTTTCTAGAGTATCTGTACTTTACTTAAGTTTTACAAAATCTGGTGACTTTTTACTTTTACTTCTCACATTTTTCAGTAAGTATCTAACTGTGTTGTGTATCTCTGTGAACAAGCTAACAACTGAAAATAGCCGTATATTTGAAATTTCTAACAATTACAAGTCACAATAATTATAAATAATTCACCGTGAAGACCAACTCATGCTGCAACACTGTACAAACCTTACCTGGAAAATCCAGACGCGTCTGGTCACCGTGTCCCTCTTTTGGATTTCTGTAGCCGTGATTGACAGATTAATGAGCCAATGAGAGACACGCATCTTCCGCCGTGTAAAAACCAACATGGCTGCTCCCGACGAAAAAAATACATGAAAAAAATATCAGGTGGAACTAAAAAAAAAAAATCACAGATTCCTGCAGAATCAGTGAGCGAAGCAAAAAAAGATTTTAATGTGAGGTGAGTGAAGTTAGATTTTGGTCTAAATGACAGACGACCAATCAGCTCCTTTGTTTCATCTGCGTCACACAAATACACTAATCTGATTGACGGTACGATTTGGACTTGATCTGAAAGGCAGGCGGAGGGCGTGGTGACCAGACCCACTCTTCAGTTCTAAAGAATTAACTTTGATCTCCTGAAGCAGCGACACAAACTGTGAGTGGAATATAGAGGGATTTTCAGTCGACGTCTCACTCTGCTCTACTGCTCATGCTTTATACAGCAAGAGCCACTGTCCATCTGCTTAGCTGGGGCCACAGTCTGCTCTCAGCTGTTTGGATCAGGTCTGAAACTGGTCTGACAGACGTCTGTGTTTTTCACCTGAATGTCACTTTTAAGGGTCGTAGGTGGAGTTTCATTCACAAATGTTGATTTAGCAGCAGAACTTTGATTTTCTCACAGATAAACTCGTGTAGTTACTGACTTGGTTCCACTGTTTGTGTTGATGAGCGGAGGTTCTTTCTACAGGTCGGATGTGCGCATCGCCCGAGTTGAGAAACAAAAAATCCCTCTATAGAAAATAAATGAATAGGCTGGATATGAATGAACAGAAACATTCATGCGGCACAGTGGCAGAGTGGTTAGCGCACTCACAGGTTTCCTCCAGGCTCCAGTTTCCCCACAATAACATGCAGGTTAGGGAATGCTTGGAGGTGGTCGGAGGTTGAGGCTCCAGGTGTTCAGGTGAATCTCCTCTGCTGAGTGAGGAGGGAGGGTTCATCTCACTGTGAAGCGTTTTGTGACTCTGTGTCTGTGAAAGGCTCTGTACAAATAAAGATTACTTAAATTAATTAAATCAGATCATGTACCTGGGGCCCAGAATCTTCTGGTGCAGGACGAGCTCAGGAGCCAGTCTGAGGAACAAGAACAAGTCCAGAAAAGAACACACGACTGAGCCCCAGCTGCGTCTCGAGGCCGTGAACACCAGGCAGGTACAGCGTGTGTGAGCTGTGACTTTTCATCTTCTTCAGGACGCAGGTTCCAGGAGCCCAGCTGCAGGACAAAACGCACTGATCCTTCTTAATAAATCTTAGGTTTTTATTATTTTATGAGAGTCTATCTTATATTGTAACCTTTCTATTTAATTATTTAGTTTTTTTTTTTTTACCGTTTAAGCCAATGTGAATGTCTGAATGTCTGTTTTAGTCATGTTACTGCTTTGTAGGTCTGTAGTTCTTTAGTCGTTTAGACGATTAATCGGCGATGGCACATGTTTTAGTCGATTAATCGGCTGATGGCCAATTTTTAGTCGATTAATCGGTCGATGGCACATGTTTTTAGTCGATTAATCGGTCGATGTGACACGTTTTTAGTCGATTAATCAGTTGATGGCACATGTTTATAGTCGATTAATCGGTCAATGGCCGATGTTTTTAGTCGATAATCGGTCGATGGGACATGTTTTTAGTCAATTAATTGGTCAATGGCATGTTTTTAGTCAATTAATCAGTCGATGGCACATGTTTTTAGTCGATTAATCAGTCGATGGCACTGTTTTTAGTCGATAATCGGTCGATGGCACATGTTTTTAGTCGATTAATCAGTCGATGGGACATGTTTTTAGTCGATTAATCGGTCGATGGCACATGTTTTTAGTCGATTAATCAGTCGATGGCACATGTTTTTAGTCGATTAATCAGTCGATGGCACATTGTTTTAGTCGATTAATCGGTTGATGGCACATGTTTTTAGTCGATTTAATCGGTCGATGGGCCGATGTGTTTAGTCGATTAATTGGGGGGTTTTTCGATTATGGGACATGGTGTTTCGTGGGTCGATTAATCGTCGAGGCATGTTTTAGCGATTAATCAGTCGATGGACATGTTTTTAGTCGATTAATCAGTCGAGGCATGTTTAGTCGATTAATCGGTCGGTCGATGGGACATGTTTTTAGTCGATTAATCAGTCGATGGCATGTTTTTAGTCGATTAATCGTCGATGGCANAGCGTGTCTGTAGCGGGCAAGTAATCGACAAAAGACATGCTTCATCGACGATTAATCCATTAGAAAGAAAGCACGTCAAAATCCTTGGAGCTAAAAATATCTTCTGATTTGATCATTTATCTAACCCAAACTATGCTTGAAAAAACTAAAAATGTTGTGTTCTTGCAAAAACAACAATCTATACTGAAAATTAAGAAGAAACTCAACGCTTATGTCAAAAAAGGCAAGCAAGTTTTCAGATAATTCACTACTATTATGTTGCTGTTCAATATAACTCCTTATAATGTAACTAAAAGAATGAGTTGACTAATGTCAATTTTGGTCGACTAAGACTGAACCGAATAAAGGACTAGGGTTAGGGTTAGGGTTACTACAACAGTACAGGTTTATACTACAAACACTTCTATTTCTGCCAGTATGTTGTGGTTCCTGTTTAATGATGCTTAAGTCACTGTATTTAAATTACAATCAGAGGTGGGTACTAGTCAGTTACACTTAAAAAGGTATAATAGCTTGAGTTTGTTTTGTTTTTTTGATAATCTGTGAATATTTTTTTGACTCTTAAGACCAACGTACACCTCTGCAGATCTAATAGAGCGGCGCCTCTGTCCATTATATGTTGGGAATGCGTCCTATAAAGTGATTAAGCACAAGATTCTGAGAAATTATCCTCCCCTTACCTGACTGTTATAAAAGAACCCAACCCACAGAAAATCCAAGCATCACAGTCAGATCTTTGAGTCATTGATGAACTGTTTAATGAAGGATGTTTTTGTGTCAGTGGGTGGAGAGCGGCTTCTCGACGCAGTGGTGTTACGAAAACTTCATCCAGTTCCGGTCGATGAGACGAGCCAGAGACGTGCGAGACCAGCTGGAAGGGCTGATGGAGCGCATCGAGGTGGAGGTGGTGAGCGCGCAGGACGACTGTGTGCCCATACGCAAGGTACCAGATCTAATATACAGTATACTGGGATGTGTAACTTAGGAGTAAAGATTGTGTCCATAAGCAAGATCTGCTATCCAACTAGCAACCACATACTCAATATTAGCAAGTCAAGGCAAATGTCTTTGTACACAAAGTAATTGAAAGTGTTTTACAGAGCCGGGAAAACATACATCAAAAGCACAAAACAAACCTACATTATTAAAACTATAAATAATCATAAAATGTATTTTAAAAGAAATCAAGAATACAGGTGGCACTTTTTTCAGTGATGCACAGACAAAGAAATGTTTGAGTTTAAGTTTGAACATCGTCACAGTCGAGGCCTGCCTAACATCTTCAGGAAGATCTGAGCTGCATAAAACTGAAACACTGATTCCCCGTGTTTGGTTCTGGGTTTGGAACCAACAGGAGGCCGGTCTATAGACGTTTTCACACATGGATAACCAAGAACATTCCCGTAGCCCCTGTTTAGTCAGAGGAGCTACCCTGTCCCCATGTTTGTGTTCACACAGCGACAGTTTGTGAAAGTGGAGCTAGAGAGATTTAGTATTCGAAGTCTTGGACATTTAAATAAGTCATTAAGTGGTGCTAGAAAAAACAAAACATGTCTTTTTCCCTTACATATAAAACTATGATGTACAAAAGCTAAACATCTCTGATAACAGCATTATAACACAATATTCATTGTTATTCCTAATAATAGTTACTCTTTACAAACAGTTATTTTGGGATCTACTGCTTATAAGTAATTTTTCTCAAGGATAAGGAAAGTTTGTCTAAATCTTGGAATATATAAAACCATGTGTCCAAACAAAGCCCTCTGTAAGGGAGGGCTGCATGCTTAAACTCAAGTTTATATAGATAAAAAAATGTGTTTTTGTTGTCATTTAGTGTGGTGTTTGTTAAGAACACAAATGCAGACACATGGTTCATGCTAAGTCAATCAATAGAGACATTTAAGAAAAACGCTCTGGGGGCTTGATAAAAACAGATTGAGGGCAACAGTTTGGATGAGAACAATATTGCAGACTACTTTAAGAGCAGATCATACAGCCTTTTTAGGACTTTTTTTCCCTGTGTTTAAGATCGGTTTTGATTTGTTGACGTGGTGCTGCGCAAACTTGATCCCCGCTGAAAAGCCACGTTGCTTTTGACACTTTGGTAATCATGACTCATCTCTGCGTTCTCCTCTTGTTCTGCTGTTGTTGTGGCTTTAGTTTCTCCTCACAAACAGCAGAAGTGTGTCAGCCGCTCATGTTCAGGCCTTTGTTCTCTGACACTAACGGTTGAGTAAGTCCCAGTGTTTTACAAAGCATTCATAGTTTACAGAGGAAACCAGAGGAGAAGCTTTTTAAGTACTTTATCTTTGTTTACAACTGAAAACAGCTTCTGTCTTAAGTTTCACTGAACATTCGCAAGATCCAAACAAAGACGTGAGCATTGCTTCTTGGATTATATGTCCTACAAGTGCTTATGCAAGGGATTTAAGATAGGCAGAAGTCAGGGAGTCAAACTATTATTCTGTTGTTCAATGACTATTTAAATAACCAATTAAAACAAGTTCAAAGATTCTTTTTGAAATCTGCTAATTGTATTTTTCAAAATTAGCTAAAAAACATTTAATCAATTAATCGTACTGGTTCGATTAATGTTGGATTTAATCCTCATGTGTCCTTCCATAACTCTGTTTTGTCATTTTATGCGGTTATGAAGGGGTTGATTCCACGGTCATTTCTCTGTCAGAGGAAGTAAAGGGCAGCTTATTGTTGTTGTATTTTTATTAAGGTGAGTTTTGTCATTCTTTCCCTTTTTGGTGTCACAAAAATTGATCCAGAAATGACTGAAAATGACATTTTTTAGACATTATCTTGATAACTCCTGACTTAATTCCTTAAAAACTAATTTTAAGATTAGTAGTATTATTATTTGGTTGAAATAGTAGTGTAGTAGTGTTTTGTAGTAGTATGGTGGTTGTAGTAGTATGGGGTGGTGGGGGTGGTGTAGTATAATGGTGGTTGTAGTAGTAATGGGTTGTAGTAGTAATGGTGGTTGTAGTAGTAATGGTGGTAGTAGTAGTAATGGTGGTAGTAGTAGTAATGGTGGTAGTAGTAGTAATGGTGGTTGTAGTAGTAATGGGTTGTAGTAGTAATGGTGGTTGTAGTAGTAATGGTGTGTAGTAGTAATGGTGGTAGTAGTAGTATGTGTAATGGTGGTAGTAGTAGTAATGGTGGTAGTAGTAGTATGGTGGTAGTAGTAGTATTGGTGTAGTAGTAGTAATGGTGGTTGTAGTAGTAATGGTGGTAGTAGTAGTATTGGTGGTAGTAGTAGTATTGGTGGTAGTAGTATATTGGTGGTTGTAGTAGTATTGGTGGTTGTAGTAGTAGTAGTTTTGGTGGTTGTAGTAGTAATGATGGTTGTAGTAGTAATGATGGTTGTAGCAGTAGTATTGGTGGTTGTAGTAGTAATGATGGTTGTAGTAGTATGATGGTTGCTGTGGTTGTAGTAGTAATGATGGTTGCTGTGGTGGTGGTAGTGATGATGGTCTTAGTAGTATTGGTGGTTGTAGTAGTGGTGTGGTTGTAGTAGTATTGGTGGTTGTAGTAGTAATGGTGGTAGTAGTAGCAATGGTGGTTGTAGTAGTAATGGTGGTAGTAGTAGTATTGGTGGTGGTGTAGTAGTAGTATTGGTGGTTGTAGTAGTAATGATGGTTGTAGTAGTATTGGTGGTTGTAGTAGTAATGATGGTTGTAGTAGTAATGGTGGTAGTAGTAGTATTGGTGGTTATAGTAGTAATGATGGTTGTAGTAGTATTGGTGGTTGTAGTAGTAATGATGGTTGTAGTAGTAATGGTGGTAGTAGTAGTAATGGTGGTAGTAGTAGTATTGGTGGTGGTAGTAGTAGTATTGGTGGTTGTAGTAGTAATGATGGTTGTAGTAGTATTGGTGGTTGTAGTAGTAATGATGGTTGTAGTAGTAATGGTGGTAGTAGTAGTATTGGTGGTAGTAGTAGTATTGGTGGTAGTAGTAGTATTGGTGGTAGTAGTAGTATTGGTGGTTGTAGTAGTAATGATGGTTGTAGTAGTAATGATGGTTGCTATGGTTGTAGTAGTAATGATGGTTGCTGTGGTTGTAGTAGTAATGATGGTTGCTGTGGTGGTGGTAGTGATGATGGTCTTAGTAGTAGTGGTGGTGGTAGTAGTAATGGTGGTGGTTGCGAGTGGAGGTGGAAGGAAAGAATGAAAAGATAAAAACAAATTAGAGCTGATTGATTCTATGTATGTTCTAATTCATTCATTCAGTTCTAAAACCATTTAAAACACAAACACAAATGTCTTCATCTTAAAAGAATCACAAAAGGCTCCAAGCAAGTTTGGTCTTGTATTTGAAGGTGTGAGCAGTGTCCTTTTGTTGCCCCAGCGTTGTTTTGAAAGTTTGTTGATATCTTGTATCCTGTCTGTCTTTAGCTGTGTTTTAACCTGTCTGTAGAGTGACTGTGTGCGTCTAAATGCACTGGTTACTGATCGGGCTTCAACTGAGCTGTCCTCGGTCAGAAGGAACAGACGTACTCCAGGTAGATGGTTAGGAAGGTTTATTGTAGGAGGTATTGATGGTGGATGGCAGATGTGTATGGGTGATAAGTGTGTATATGTGTGTGTGTGTGTGTGTGGTTATCTGAAAGAAAAAACAATAAAATATATATCAGTAATGGCAATACAATGAGTCATTGACTTTACATGTGAAAAATACGTGCAGTTACACACATTGGCCGCTAGTGGGAGCCCTAAGCTAAGGAATGAACTTAAACTTAACTTTACTACGTTACAGCAAATATAGAAACGAAAACCACTGCAAATCACTCAATATGAGATATATACATTATATACAAATGGATGCTGGACAGATTAAGGGCCGATGGCATAGGATGAGCGATAATAAGCTCTATTACGGCGTAACAGGCAGCGCCGAGGCACGTTGTAGCTTTAGCAACTTAGCAGCGAGCTCTTACGGCAGAAAAAGTTACATCTATCATAAACACACAGAAATAATCTTTTATACATGCTCACGAACAATACTTACATCATATAAACGCACACGGGACTCATACACACAAGATTGCGATAGGATGTCTGCATAAAGGCAAGGGCCGCTTATTACGCTGCTACGCACTGCTCGCACTGAACTCTCAGCACAGTCCGCGGGACTTCCTGACTACAAAACACAGGTGCATCATGGGAGGTGTAGTCTGTACACCCAGGACTTTTAACAGCCGCCCCTGTATTTGTAGGGCAAATACAAACATGCAAAAGTAAACTAGTTTGAAGATGTGCTGTCAGTGTCCTCAGGCACTTCAGGAAGCTCCACCAGCTTTGTCACAGGCGAACGTAGGTACTGTCCTTCACCGTCACCTCTGCTGCTCGAACCACGCCATCAGATCCAGGAAACACCTTGGTGATAATGCCCACTGGCCACAGTCCTCTGGGGAGATTTGCATCCACGATCATGACCACTCGTCCTAAAGCAATATTGTCAGTAGATTTCCTCCACTTCTGTCTCAACTGAAGGCCAGGTAGATAGTTTTGAATAAAGCGTTTCCAGAAATGGTCGCTGATCACCTGACTGTGTTTCCATCTCCTGTTGGACAGAGCGTCATGAGGGCCGTACATTGCTTGTGGTAGTGCTGAGTCACGCCGCCCCATCAACAAGAGATTTGGCGTGATAGGGTCTGAGTCAGCCACATCAGAGGATGCATACCCAAGAGGCTTGAGTTTAGGATGCCTTCAACTTCTATCAGGGTGGTGAGCAGGACCTCTTCTGCAACAACTTGGTCCTTCAAGACGACCTGCAGAGCTGACTTCACTGACCTGATTTCCCTCTCCCATGCTCCCCCGAAGTGAGGCGCATGTGGCGGGTTGAAGTGGAAGTTAATGGTCTGTTCGGCTAGTTGCTGCTGCAACTCTGGAGTCATGTTCTCAAAGGCAGTCTGCAGCTCTTTGTTACCACCTCTGAAGTTTGTGCCCTGATCTGACCACATCTCATACGGCTTCCCCCTGCGGGCAATGAACCTGCGTAAAGACATCAGAAAAGAGTCAGTGTCAAGGCTAGGTAGGAGATCCAAGTGCACACATCTGGTGGTGAGGCACTTGTAGATGATCCCCCAGCGTTTCTCTCTCCTGCGACCAATCTTCACCAGATATGGACCAAAACAGTCCACTCCTGTAGACCAGAATGGGGGTTTATACAGTCTAAGTCGAGATGAGGGAAGGTCAGCCATTTTAGGAGTAGAAGGAGTGGCACGCCATCTTCTGCATTCCACACACTGGTGCTGATGTTTCTTGATGGCTTGGCGTCCTCTGATGATCCAGTAGGCGCGGCGTATTTCTGCATAGAGCCTCTCTGCGCCAGGGTGCAGGAGCTGGGCATCATAATGCTTAATTATGAGCTTAGTGAGTGGGTGATCTGCTGACAGCACAATAGGGTGAATACTGTCTGGTTCAACCTCTGTGGCCAGGCGGAGACGACCTCCCACTCTGATCAGCCCGCTGAGATTGTCATACTCAGGAGAAAGAGCGCTCAGACGACTGCTGGAGTGCACACTGTGACCTGATTGGAGTGCTTGAACTTCCTCTGGAAAGCTGTCGGTCTGTGCAGAGCGAAGCAGCTGTCTCTCTGCCTCCAGGCGTTCAGCTGCAGCCAAGGGCGCGGCCGTCCCATGTAGAGACTGATGAGTGGCCAGAATCAGATCGTCCAGTGTCGCATACTGTGCTGGATCTGGGAGGTTTGGTGAAACCGCTGTGTGACCACAGAATGCTGCTTTTCTGAGCTCTTCATTGCCACAGTCTGTGAACTCTGTTGGAGGCTGTGGCCACATGTCCTGTGTCTGAGTCAGGAAGTGGGGACCCTGTGACCAGCGGCTGGAGACAGTGAGTTCTGCCAGAGGTTTGCCTCTGGTGATGTCATCAGCGGGGTTATTGTCAGAGTTAACATAGCGCCACTGCTCTGGGGAAGTCAGCTCCTGGATCTCACAGATGCGGGTTCCTACAAAAACTTTGTAGCGGCAGGAGCTAGACTGGATCCACTGTAGCACTGTAGTGGAATCTGTCCACAGATAGACAGATTGTAGCGGGATTGTGAGCTCTGTTTGGAGCACCTTGGCTAGTTGGGCTCCAGTGAGCGCAGCACACAGCTCCAGTCTGGGCATGGACACCTGTTTGCGTGGCGCCACTCTGGATCGGGCCATGACAAATGATGTGGAAATGTGCGCTTGCTGGTCTTTGACTCTGAGATAGGCCACAGCTCCATAGGCCCTCTCAGAAGCATCGCAGAATATGTGGGCCTCATACGCTGCACTGGTGCTGTTGTGAGGAGGAGCATAACAGCGAGGCAGGGTGATATGCTGAAGATGTGACAGCTCGCTCTCCCATTCAAGCCAGGACTGGAGCAGGCTGCCTTCTATGGGCTCGTCCCATCCTCTCTCTGTGCTCCACAGGGCCTGCACAATAAGCTTTGCTCTTGTAGTGTAGGGGCAGATATAACCAAGAGGGTCATACTGACTGGCCAAAACTTTGTACACATTACGCAGTGTAGCAGTGGTGTAGGACACTGGGCGGTGCTTGTATCCGAGGACGTCTGTTGGGCAGTGCCAGCTGAGACCCAACGTTGACTCCTGTGGATCTAGGCTTTTGAAGTTCAGCCACAGTTCACAGCTGTCTGACCTGGCGGTGCTGGGCAGATGAGCAACCACCTCAGGGACGTTGCTCGCCCACTGACGTATCTCAAATCCACCTTGGAGGAGAAGCTCTCTCATATTGTCAATGAGTGCCTTGGCTTCTTGTGGGTCAGACAGGGACTGCAAGCAGTTGTCCACGTAGAAGGCTGTGTGCACAGAGTTATAAATGTCCTGGTGGGTGTCTTTATGCTCTCTCACATGACTCTGAAGTGCAAAAGTAGCACAGCAGGGGCTACATGTGGTCCCAAATGGCAGGACTCTCCACTCGTACACGTCTGGTGGGCGCTCTGTTTCACCATCTCTCCACAGGAACCGCAGAAGGGACAGTCTTCTGGGAGCAGTCTGACCTGGTGAAACATAGCTTTTATGTCTCCGCTCACAGCCACAGGAAACTGTCGAAAGCGGAGTAGCACGCCGAGCAGCGTGGGCCCCAGGGGAGGACCTGGCAGGAGGTAATGATTGAGAACAGTCCCCTGGAACTCAAAGGAGCAGTTAAAGACCACTCTAGCCTTGTTGTTATGATGTACTATGTGGTGTGGCACATACCAGGATTCAGTTGAGCTATGAATCTCTTCTGGAGTCAGTTTAACCACATAGCCGGTGTCTACTAACCTCTTAATCTCCTGATTGTATGTGAGAGCCAGTTCAGGGTTTCTGGCCAGCTTACGTTCAGTGGATCTCAGGAGGCCTTTGACAACGTCAGGAGAGACGTGGAGCTGTGGGAAGTCTTTTCTCCTGAGCAGGGGAGTGGCATATCTCTCTACAGCATCTACAGGCACTCTGATGGTCTTGGCCTCTAACATGGCTATAGCGTCTCTGTCCTCTTTAGAGCGTGTGACCTCTTTTTCTGGTCTGTAGAGGGGAGCGTCTAGTTGCCACAGGCGCTGGACGTTCTGATGGAGTGCTTCAGCGGGGGACAGACATGAATGTTAAGACAATGCACCTCACCCTGTTGTGCGGGTAACTGCTGCTGGGACCCTGAATTGCCCACCCAGCTTGGTGCAGATGGCCACAGGTGCATGAGCTGGCCCACGCAGGACAGGTCGAATGGCGGTGATGAGGTGAGCATTGTCAGAGCCGATTAACACTAAAGGCTGTACATGTGTGAATCCCTCAAGCTGCACACGCTGTAAGTGGTGGTACTTCTCCTTCAAGAGCTCTACTGGACATGACTGTTCAGCCAGACTCAACTGTGTAGCTGTGAAAGCATGCTTTATCTTAAAGCGTGTCTTCGGCTTGGCTTTCGGTGAGATCTGGAATGAACATGTGCTCCTTTTACCTGGATCACATCATGGCGGATAGTTCTCAGTGAGAGTGTTTCCTCTTCCTGCACAAGCCCAGAGATTTGACAGCTGCTGGCAGAATGATGGTTTTCTCTGAGCCATCGTCCAGAGAGCAAATGTGTCGAGAGACTTTCTTTCATGGTGTAGCTGGATGGGGACAACCTTGAGCATAACATGACCTGAGTGACTGACAGGACCCATAAAGACCTTGCTGGTGCTCACAGTGAGAACGTTAGGGTCACGTTTCTTAGCCTCTGCCAGATCGTGTAGCACTAATAAGTGCTGATCTCCACAACTACTGCACGGTTTCTTCAGAGTGCACTGATCAGGAGCATGTTTGCGGCCACAGCGCCAGCATTTGGATTTGTCTTTATCCAGGAGGCAACAGCTTTCAGGTCTAGCTTTTAAAGTCGGCACAGCCATTAAGATAATGCTCGGTGCCTTCACAGTAAGGGCAATATGGCTTAAACTTCTGTCTCTGCTTAGAGGGAGCTGAAGGAGACGCTTGTGACTTGGCTCGACTTGGCTCTGCTCGGACAGGATCTGGACCATAATATATGGATGTAGATTGAACTGTGATTGGGCCCTGCAGGTGCTCTCTGATTGCTTCTCTGTGGTTTATCCACATGCTGTGGTTGTGAAGCTTGTTTAGACAGCTGCAGGACGTGTGACTTCGCTCCAGCCATTCTGAGAGGTCATGCATGTTGTATGTGCGGCTGCTGCCAGTGCGAATAATGCCACGTGTGATACAGTGCTCAATGAAGCTGTCCCTGTAGCTAGGAGGAAGCTTGGTGAGTAGTCTGTCTACATGTGAACCACACTGAAGCTCACTGGCTGCTACATCGTCCATAGAACTGAGGAGGCCCACCAAGCTGGACACTGCTAGTGATAAATCTTCAAAGGCCTGTGAGTCGCCAACTTTAATAGGAGGACAGTTAAGGATAGCACTAAGCTCACTCTGGATTAACTGTCTCGGCTGTCCGTATCTCTGCTCCAGAGCTCTCATGGCACTAGTGTAGGGAGTGCGATCATGAATGTAACGTCTAGCTACTTGCAGGGCACACGGATGTTCTAAATGATCAAGCAGAATGTGATATTTGTACTCTTCTGTGAGATGAGCATGTGGCCCGAGCAGACTGTCTAGTCCCTTCTTCAGTAAAGCAAAGTCGCTCTCTCTGCCTGACCTGAATGTAACCAGCTTAGGTTTGGGAATGCCATATGAGGATGCTACTATCATCTCCATCAGGTTAGGCTGAGTTACTTCTGCTGGAGTAGTGTGATAGACTGCAGGCTGTGGTGGGCAATCAGAGGCAGCTGGATATGGAGCATAATAATGACTGGCTGCACTGCTGTGAGGGGCTGCATATGGTTGGTTATAAGAGACAGCCTGTTGTGCCTCTGCTCCCTGTGCTGACTGATACAGGGGTGGAGACTGATGCACATGGACGGCTACAGGATCATGATGCGGCACAGAGTAGGGTTGATGAGAGCTGTCTGGAGGAGGTGGATGTTGAAGCCTCTGACTATACAGGAGTTCTGCTCTACGTGGCTGTGCTCTCTCAATCTGTGCTGATTGGGCAACATGCATGCCAGGCTGATGCTCAGAATGAACTACATGTCTCACTCTAGGCGGCGAAACTGGGGGCTGCGCAGGCTGTAGTGCTGGTAGCGGCGCTGGTTGTGGTGCCAGTCGCTGCACAGGCTGAAAAACTCTGTGTTGCAGCATTGGTTGTGCTAGGGGGCTTGGAGATAGTGGAGCTGCAGACGGAATAGCAGGGCTGATGAGAATAGGTGCTGGTTGATTGACAGGAGCTGTCCTTGGTACCACTGTAGGCTGAAATATTGGATTTACTGCAGGCGGAGCTAACTGTGGAGCAGGCTGGACAAGACGGCTGGCACTCACTGCTGCAGGTTGTACTGGCCTGAAAGACAGATGCTGAGGAATGCTCGTGTCCTGCCTGGGAGCTGATGCCTGTGTTGTGATTAGCCCTGGTGAGAGTGCAGTCGGAAGAGAGGAAGCTCTGTCTGAGGCAGGTGCATCACTGCGCTGAGGTAGAGGGCTGCAGGACATACAATCTCTCTCCAGTTTCTCCACACGCTTAGTTAATGCACTACTCGTATCCTTCATAGTGACTTGCATCTCTTTCATTGTTGTCAGCACTTTGTCCCATGCATACTCCATCTTCTCCCATCTGGTCTTCTCCTCATCTGATTCCTCTGAACCACCGATAGATATGCGCTCTGGATCAGGTAGGTCGTGGTCATAGTCAGACAGATGTCCCGGAAGCCTCCTGCTCCTGCGTGGACGTTGACTATGGGTTGGACTCTCCTCCTGAGCAACTGGATCTGGATTCACTGGAGACGCCATCTCGATGCTTCACCCAATGCCCATCCGGCTCGAAGGACCACTTGTAGAGTACTGTGTGCGTCTAAATGCACTGGTTACTGATCGGGCTTCAACTGAGCTGTCCTCGGTCAGAAGGAACAGACGTACTCCAGGTAGATGGTTAGGAAGGTTTATTGTAGGAGGTATTTGATGGTGGATGGTAGATGTGTGTATGTATGTGTGTGTGTGTGTGTGTGTGGTTATCTGAAAGAAAAAACAATAAAATATATGTCAGTAATGGCAATACAATGAGTCATTGACTTTGCATGTGAAAAATACGTGCAGTTACACACATTGGCCGCTAGTGGGAGCCCTAAGCTAAGGAATGAACTTAAACTTAACTTTACTACGTTACAGCAAATATAGAAACGAAAACCACTGCAAATCACTCAATATGAGATATATACACTATATACAAATGGATGCTGGACAGATTAAGGGCCGATGGCATAGGATGAGCGATAATACGCTCTATTACGGCGTAACAGGCAGCGCCGAGGCACGTTGTAGCTTTAGCAACTTAGCAGCGAGCTCTTACGGCAGAAAAAGTTACATCCAATCATAAACACACAGAAATAATCATTTATACATGCTCACGAACAATACTCACGTCATATAAACGCACACGGGACTCATACACACAAGATTGCGAAAGGATGTCTGCATAAAGGCAAGGGCCGCTTATTACGCTGCTACGCACTGCTCGCACTGAACTCTCGGCACAGTCCGCGGGACTTCCTGACTACAAAACACAGGCGCATCATGGGAGGTGTAGTCTGTACACCCAGGACTTTTAACAAAACCTTTATCCATTGTGCGGCAAAAAATCAAGCAGAAAATGAACTGACGTGAAATAAGCCTAAAACTCAGCGCGTGTGTTATTTGTTTACATGTACACGTGTCAGTGCTCACGTAAACTCGCATGAAACCCTGAGAACTCGTGGTCTCAGAAAAAAGAGAAAGAGGCTGCAACGGCAAAGTTTTATTGAAGTTGAGGCATAGTGAATATAATGTGTCATTTAAGTGTTCGACTTTATACTTTTTTATTCACAATGTAAGCATTAATAAAAGGAGTCATTTTACTGCGGCAGACTACAGACGCAGCATAAACACTGATGTGACTTAAAATCGATTTAGGAGAAACTGGAATCAAACAAAGAATCGCGAGTCTTTTAAGAATACATTACACCCCTTATTGCACATGTATGTTTGTACGTATGTGTCTGTCTGCTCTCTGCTGCCCCCTGGTTCAAATCTCACTCTTATTATTTCTGTGCACCGACTCAAAAGCAGCTTTCCGAGAAACCCTGCCTGTTTGATTTTTATAGCTGGCAGTGTACATTATTTTAGATGTACATTTATTGCATTATTTCAGTAAATATACAAAAGTCCTGTTATAGGTTTGATTTGATGCTGGTATTTACATAAGAAAGCTGTAGTTTTGCTGGTTTTTCACAGCTCACAAACTTACTTTTCTTTTCAATAATTTTTATTCTAAATATATTTTAGGATAGAAAATATTATGTGGCTTTATTATGTAACATGCAGCCACATTTTAGAATTGTTTATTTCCATTTTTAACTTCAGTAAATGTTATGTTTATTCTTGTAAGTTTAATTCTTTCAAGGCAAATTGGGGCTGACTTGTTTCACACAGAGGCTAAATAACCTCTTCTAAAAATATTGACACCAAATATGGGACTGATCCTGATTGCCTATCCCTTGTTTTTTTTCCCATATTTCGCCAGGTAAATCTTACTCTGTACAAATAAGGCTTCAGAAGAAACACCAATAAACAGCTCAACTTTGATAGAACTACATTTAAACTGTCACAGAGAATAAACACATTGTTAATACCAGTTTGGTTAAAGGATGTTCCAGATCAGGTAGTAACAAACCTCTGTCTAAACGTGTTCTTTCTTCTCTCACTTGTGTCTGCTCAGATGAAGCAGCGCTGGGACATGTGAGGCTCTTTCATATCAGTAACGCAGCTGTTTGTACATACACGAGTTCTGTTTTCACTATCATGACTTAAACTCCTCTGTCCTTCTCCTTCAGATCTGCCTTGGCCTCGGCTCACCAGGGACAGCCGTTACCTTTGACCCTCAGTGTCCTCAGCAGCACGCCTCAGGTCCTGGGCATGCACACCATCATCAGGTCAGAAAGTACACGAACACATCTATATATAATATACAAATGTTGCTTTAAAACTTAACACATGCTTGCTACCGAAGAATAACACTGCTGCTTTGCTCTGCACACTCTCTCTAGCTCTCTTCCTCTCCCTTCTTTGCCTGGAAGTCTTTCTTTGCAAGTTTTTCTTTCTTTGCTCTGGATCTTTCCTGTCCCTTCAGTAACTGCTGTCCTTGAATTCTAGTATTCCCACACTCAGTCTGTGCTTTAAAACACTAAAATAAACCATTGCCAAAGTGCTAAAGGCGATAAACTTATTCAACTCCTGAGAATATAATTAATTAAGTCAAGTCATTAAGAGCAAACAGGGTTGAATGAAACACTGACGGAACACTGACAATCCACCTTATATTGGCAAAGTTATGAGTTAAACAGCTCATGAAACAAAACCTCTGCAAGTTCCGTAGCAGAGATATTGGCGGCGATGTGTGGTGCGTTTCTTGGAAAAGAAACCTTGAAAGGCAACAATAAACTGAAGTCCAGGAATGCAGCAACACAAAAGTTTAAGACACATGATTTTAGTCTGAGGCTTCTTTTACAGACCACAGAGTCTGTCTGCAAACCCACAGTCTGAAGTAGGTCTTTTTCTTGAAGGCCACAAATGTGAGCTGTTACAATTAGTTTTAATAAAGTCATTCATTCATAAAACAGCTGCTGAAAATTGTGTCATACTGTTGGCAAATGTAGCCCAAATTGCAGGAAATTACATCTGTTTCAGCCAAAATTTCCTGGGGGAGAAGACCCTCAGACCCCCCCCCCCCACACACACATATTTATTCACTTGTATAAAATGTTGTTTATGCTGCACACACTGACAAGTAATGATCATGTACAGTTAATTACAAGCAATATGGATAAGTAATTTTTCAGCTCAATAGTTTCAGCCTTAACGCAGCAATCTAGGTTCAGAATGTATGAGTTTATTATTCCCGATAAGCCTCGCTGTATCGATACGAGGATTGCCAACACGTTTGTCATGATACATCCCGATATCGAGGACAGTCTTATCAGATACCAAAACATACAAACCACTTTTGTTAGTTTTTTATTGGAGTCCAGTGTGTGGTGTTTTTGTTAAAGCTTAGTTTATAGTAGAAGTTGTGCATGAACCTCTCCCATTCAAAACACCATCTTTGTCAAGAATTATTGATGATACAGTTTGTACAGTATGTATAACCCTCTAATTAATACAGCTCAGATTTAGGTTATTTATGTGCTTCTTATTGTTCTCTTGTGATGAACTGAGTCTTCTTCTCTGTCCTTCTCTTTGACCCGAGCTTTTTGTTTTTGTTTCAGGAACAAAGAAACAAGTCGTGACGAGTTTATCTTTTACTCCAAAAGACTGATGAGGCTCCTGATCGAACACGCGCTG
This sequence comes from Mugilogobius chulae, assembly GCA_038363315.1. Classification (NCBI taxonomy): domain Eukaryota; kingdom Metazoa; phylum Chordata; class Actinopteri; order Gobiiformes; family Gobiidae; genus Mugilogobius; species Mugilogobius chulae. Next base: position 627,416 of record JBBPFD010000489.1, read on the forward strand.
TCTTTTCTACCTCTAAAGGTCAGAAACAGGACTGAACTAAGACTAAAGCAAGTTTAAACCAGGTCTGAACCAAGTCTAAAGCAGGACTAAACCAGAACTGAACCAGATCTGAACAAGGTCAAAAAACAGGACTGAACCACGGCTAAATCAGAACTAAAAAAACATAACTAAACAAGAACTGAACCTTGTCTAAACCAGGTCTACATTAGGACTAAACCAGGACTAAACAAGGCCTCTGCACTTCTCTGTTTTCCGCAGAAGGTCAGAGTCTTTCTACTGTAGTTTAAAGTGAAAAGGACGCTGTAACGATAAATCGACAGAGTCATTTGTTGTAAATGGTCCGTAGCTGCAGGTCGTGAAGGAGCAAAAGTCTTTTCACCTTGAAGACGTTTTTTTTAAGCTTCTGCAGAGTTACAATGATGTTTTTGTTTTTTCTTTACAGTCTGTTTCCGTGGAGACGCCACAGGGAGGAATCTACGAAGGCAAAAGACTCGGAGGCAAAAGGGTCAGTCAAATTATAGTTTAACATGGCGCAAAGTAACTAGTTTGTGAATGATGATGATAGATGTGAATGAGTTATTAATTAACATAATAATATACAGCCTTTACACTGTTTTATTATTGCTTTCAAACCCTATCCAGGTGTGTCCCAGGTTTTAATAATGAAAATCTGGTCACACTACTTGCAGATCACGGGAGTGTCGATCCTGAGAGCCGGAGAAACCATGGAGCAGGCTCTGAGGGCCGTGTGCAAAGACATCAGACTGGGCAAGATCCTCATCCAGACCAACCACGACACGGGAGAGCCAGAGGTAAGATTTAGACCAACCACGACACCAGAGGTAAGACTTTAGACCGACCACAACAAGAGCTAGAGGTAAGACTTTAGACCAACCACGACACGGGAGAGCCAGAGGTAAGACTTTAGACCGACCTCGACACCAGAGGTAAGACTTTAGACCGACCACGACACCAGAGGTAAGACTTTAGACCGACCTCGACGCCAGAGGTAAGAATTTAGACCGACCACGACGCCAGAGGTAAGAATTTAGACCGACCACGACACCAGAGGTAAGACTTTAGACCGACCACGACACGGGAGAGCCAGAGATAAGACTTTAGACCGACCACGACACCAGAGGCAAGACTTTAGACCGACCACGACACCAGAGGTAAGACTTTAGACCGACCACGACACCAGAGGTAAGACTTTAGACCGACCACGACACCAGAGGTAAGACTTTAGACCGACCACGACACCAGAGGTACAGCTACGTATTTTTGCCCTCTCAACAAGTGGGAGGGAAAAAATGTAAGGTTAAGGTTAAGGTTAAGGTACACTTTATTGTCCCCGTAGGGAAATGTGTCCTCTGCATTTGACCCATCCTTCAATGCCTCTGGGGCATCTCCTCAGGAGCAGTGATCGCTGCAGTGCAGCGCTCGGGGACCCATCTCCAGATGTTCTTGCTAGGCTTGGTCAGGACTTCTCTCCCCCCTGCTAATTTTTTCACTTGCCGTTTGGGCAGCTAAGGAGAGCAAAGCACTTGCCCGGACAAAAAATTTACTTGCCCCAGGCAAGCAGACAACCCTTAATGTCAAGCCCATAATGGTCTTAAACAAAGTGTCACATCCTTTAAATGCAGTGGTAAATGTAGATTGCTATTTGATGGCCTCATTATCATCATATTAGTTTGTTTAGGTTAATATCCTCAAAATTAAGTTACATCAGACATAAGACTACTTTATCTCTTTGTAGATAGCTTCTTCTGTGTGTATTAAGGTCACAAATCCCACTGTTCTTTCTGTGGAGGTCATGTCAGGAGAAGATTGAGAAGCGCTGGTGTAAATCCCTCTGAATGACTCTGTGAATGTTCTCGTGTTGCAGCTGCATTACCTGCGTCTGCCCCGGGACATCTCCGAGGACTACGTGATCCTGATGGACAGCACTGTTTCCACCGGAGCTGCTGCGCTGATGGCCATTAGAGTCCTGCTGGTACTGACGCTGACACAAACACAGACTAACCTCAGCGCTCCAGACTCACAGTAAAACCCGGCCTCTGTTCTCCGTCTCCAGGACCACGACGTTCCCGAGGAGAAGATCTTCCTTCTCTCTCTGCTCATGGCCGAGATGGGAGTTCACTCTGTGGCCTACGCGTTTCCTAAAGTCCGGATCATCAGCACCGCCGTGGACAAGGAAGTGAACGAGAGCTTCCACATCGTCCCCGGCATCGGTCAGACAACACACTTTAACTCTTTACTTTAATTTACCTTTATATGATTTAAATATGGTAAAGTCGAGGTTATATCAAAGACCCAAAACTCCACTTTGTCTGTATTTCTGCTAAATTAGGCTGAAGTTCAAACACTGCACTGCCATGTTTGTTATGGTTCTCACCTTCAACTTCAGATCAAATCACACAATGCTGCGTTGTGATTGGTCAGGACAAACCTTACAGCTGGACAATAACATTTTTTTTACTCACCAACATTACTGGCAGGTTATAACTAAGGCTCAAACTTGGTTAGGTGAGAAGAATCTCTGCACAAAACATAAACCTACATTAGGGTTGTCAAAAAAAATCGATTCCCCGATATTAATCGATACTAAAACCGTTTGAACAAGTATCGATATTTAAGCCCCGCCCCCTTCCCCTTCTCTCGTAGGCTAAGCCCCGCCCCCTTCTTCTCTCATTGGAGATGGAAATGTACTGTAAATATAGCCTATATACTACATAAACAGCAAATGTGTCTATCATAGAACAAAGCCTTAATGTAAAGGTTCACGAATCAAGTTAATAATATTTTAAAATACTATTGTTTTAATAATATCAAAAAGAAAAACATAAATGAAAAAAATTATAATTAAAAAATAAAAATACCGTAGTATCGAAATCGGTATAGAGTATCGAGTTTTTTTCAAGTATTGAATCGAGTTTGAAATTACATGTTCTTTGGTAAATAAGCAGAGCCGCTGGAGTCACTAGCCTGGGTCTAAATGACACTAGGTCAGGCATCTGCTGTATTTTGACAATTCTTTTGTTTTAAGGGCTTAAGTTATTCTTAAAGTATACCATTTTGTTTTGATATTTCATAAAGTAGTAGAAAGGCTTCAAAGTTGACATCTGGACAGTGTATTTGACGTTTAGACTCTCATCCAAAAGTCATTTTCAGTCTGATGGAAGTGACCTGAGACTGGCTGTATTTAAACTAAAGTGAGTTAAGCACTGACCCTGAGGAGGAGCTACACCATAAAACTGGTTCAGCGGGTCCTATGCTTCTTCTGTTGTCTAGAACCTTAGAGAGGAAGCAGGCAACAGGTTTTATGGTGTAGTCATAGGAAGCCATTGTATTGACTTTTATAAATTATTCCATTTAATATGAAATTCTGCTCGTAAATGCAGAAGTGAGGAGGGACATGTCAAATTATGATATTTATTTTGTTGAGGCATCACGACGGCTCATGTCTCAGTAGGGCGGCAACAAGTTAATCGCAACTAATCGATGATTGAATTAATAGGCAAACTAATTTAGTAATCGATTATTTGTTAACTGATCTGTAAAATGTTCCCAAACACTGAAAAAAGAAGTTTTAGAATTCCAATTGGGCAGCGATGTCATAGAAAATGTGTAAATGTCCTGTTTTTACGAGAAAAAACAGCCTGTGTTACTAGTAAACAAAACTTTTATCTTGATTTGAGTTCATGTTAACTGAAGTCGAGTGATTCTGAAGATTCTACAATAGAAATTTGCAAATAAACTAGATATTTATGTGATTATTTCAAGTGGAGTGACTTTTTTTTTTTTTTGCTTCTTTCAAATGAGAAATTGCTTGTCCTTCTCTGTGTTTAACTAAACATAACTTTTTTTTATTGTTTTGTTGGCTAATCTTATTTTAAGACAATAAAACAATGCTCAAATTAAAATAATTGGTCTTTCATTTAATCAGTCATGATCTAATTTAAGACCCTTTTAGCCATTTTTTTTCAGTGTTTGATGAAAAAACTGTTTTGTCAGTAAACATAGACTATGCTTCCAAAACGTCCGTAAGCGACAAAACTTTGTAGTAGTCATGTGACTTCTGTGTTCTAAACAACTATTCAATTAATCAAAAGAATAATCGCCTAACTATAGCAAAATAATCGTTAGTTGCAGCCCTAATTCCAAGTCTGAGTCCATTTTATCAAATCATTATAGTCTATGATTGTGTTTATTAGGACAATGTACAATTACAGAAGGGTTACAATGGCAGAGATTTACATCTGTGGTACTGGAAAGGGGAGGAGCTACTTAGAGGAAACTTACCAAGACATGGGGAGAACATGCAAACTCCACATAGAAAGGGGAGTCAAACCCAGGCCCTTCTTGCTGTGAGGCCAGAGCACTAATTGTAAAATATTGACTCAAGTCTGACTCGAGTCAAAGTCACGACTTCCACGTTCACGCTTCTGCCAACAACACTTCTGTTTTACTTTGAGCTAAAACTGTTTTCTGTGCAGGTAACTTTGGCGACCGTTACTTCGGCACAGACGCTCCTTCAGACGTTTGTGAGAGCGACGAGAACATGGACTTCTGACGCAGGTGTAACTGTTTTACCTTTGAAACTTGAACGTACCATTGATTCCACTGCTTTGAGACGCCGAGCTACTGAAAACAAAACCCTCACACACAGTTTAACCTCGTACAACACAGACTGTTACTGCACAAGTTACATTTATGATGTTTTAACCATGAAGCGAACAGAGAGAAGTTTAATTCTCACAAATCCTCTGGAATCATTACTGCATTTGGTCAAAGAACTGCATTTATATTCTCTGGTCAAATGTTACGCCAAGACAAGCACAAGCAGCTTTGTTAAATCAATAAAATCACTGAAGAAAGTGCTTTTTCATAAATCAAAGGCGAGACTCTACAGGTCAACTGTTAAAAGCTAAATCCACAGAGAACTAGATCAGTCTGTATCTCACATTGTGAATAAGTAAGTTGTGTCGATCAGAAGGGTCAACGGCACAAACCTGCAGCCTTTTTTCTGTCAGTCTGCCCCAGGACAGCTGTGGTTACAGGGTCTGCAGACACATCAAACACATCAGTGCTGCTCTTTGAGATTAGGTTGAAAAGGTTCTAGAAGGAAAGAACAAGTAAAGGAACTAGACTAGAACAAAGGTAAAGACCATTCTTTCTACTCTATTCTAGTCACAGTTTGTGTGTTATAAATGATCAGTTGCTTAGTGTTTAACCATTTCTAAATGCATTGATTTCACCACTCTCTCTCAAAACACTGATTAGTCTTGCCATCAGAAATATCTTTGTTAAATTGCACAATGTTTTGCAAAACGTGTAACTGTAACTGGACTAAAAACAGTTGCGGCTCTTTCTGACTGATTTAGTTTGAATTGGGCAATGTGTCTCTCTTGTTGTTAAAGTGAACCCTGGATATAATCACATGTTTACCCTAAAACTCTTATAATATCATCACTTATATAAATACAGGACAAATACCTTGGAAGTATTTGTAGTTTTATTAAAATGGTGTTTTAAAGAAATACCTGGAGGCTGCCATTTTGCTGCGGTTATGACATCAAATGGTTGTCTGTGTCTTCTGGTGGTTGTCAAGGTAACAACCCAGGGAGCAACTATGGTAGGAGCAACCATGGCAACAACCAAAAGCAACCATTTGACATCATCAACCCAGAATGCATTGCACCTGGACAAAATGGCTGCTCCCAGTGGCTCCAAACAATGACAATTTTATAAAAAATAGTAAGCATTTATATATTTGTTTGCAATTTATTTTAGTAAACATAACCTGTACTAGCATTTAAGCCACATTTATCTTCATAGCCAGGGTTCCTTTTAAAGGTTGCAGACTCTTGCAATAGTCCACCACAGAGTGTGGAGTGAACGAATAATAAATAAATAAATGGTCTATTTATATAGCGCTTTTCTACCTTTCCAGGCACTCAAAGCGCTTTACAATCTAGCATCCACTCACCCAGTGTACGCAGACACTGAGGCAATGTGAGTTAAGTGTCTTGCCCAAGGACACAACGACAATTTACTCCTGTCGTCCCACTGTGGCACCTGGTGTTCTAACGGTCTCCCATCCAAGTACTAACCAGGCCCTTTCTTGCTTAGCTTCTGAGATCTGACGGGATCAGGCTTTGACAAGCAGGTATGGCCACAACTGTAGAGTGTTTAAAATGAAACAGTTTCATTGTTAAACTGTGTATATGGGGTCAAAATTGAACTATCTACTGTTTCTGGGCGTTTTTTGGGCCTTTTTGGGGCCTTTTTTTGGACATTTATGTGCAAACTCGCTCATCTGACAGTTGTGTGTGCAAGAAACGCGGCTGCTGCCCATGTTCACACCACTGGGCATCTCTTAAAAGGCCTCCGGGCATCTCCCGCTTTAGCGAGTCTGTTTGAGGTTTAGTTGTGAGTGGAGTCCAAGTGTTTAGCTTCACTTAAAAGTCTCTTTCACACCAGGCCCAGGGTCGCCTGTCTGAACTGATCTGGTGTGGATGGAGTTGTCAGAGCAGGTCTTGGAGGCAGGTTTTTGAAGACTTGCATGAAGAGTCTGCGTTTCCAGTTGCTGTTTGATTGGCCCGTGGCTACAGGGAAACCAGCGAATGGAAAAAAAGCTGGAAAATCTTACCGAAAACTGATAATGGTGCTTACAGAAAAACAGTAGTATTTGGTTAAGAGATTAGAAACCACTGATCTGCGTCAGAGTTTGACAGATACTCGCGCTCAACTACATGTTTCGTCTTTTTCATCACGCTTTATGTCACTCAACTTAAGCGTCAGAAAAGATGCTTCGTAAATCCAACAAAGGCACTGTCCCGGACTGTTTCAGGTTTAAATGAAATGATAAAACATCTTTGATAAAGTTTTTTTTTACTCATGTGCTTTGAGAGCAAACTGACCTTAAATATAAAGAAACAACCTGTAGTGTTTAAATAAGATCTTTGACCTCGTCCTGTTCAGCCCAGGCACTGAAAACTACAAATACAAAGGCTTTAGAACATTCAGAACAAGACCTGAACTGGCCTATAATCTACACAATTACATATGTACAAGACATTTACTCATTTATTCCAAAACTACTTTAATTACAGTTTTATTCAGCATTTCTGTAACATTATGACTTTATTCTGACCAAACCTTCACATTCATTTCCTGGTTTGTCTTTGTCTCAGTTCAAAGTCAGAATCTCAGGCTGTTTTATTTTTATTATTAATATTAAAGGGACAAACGAAACTTTACTTGAATTTAAAATACTTTACTTTTGCCTTTTATTAGACGTAGAAATAGTTTAGATTTTTCCTCACAAACAGTAATAATCAGCACTTAAATCGGCCTCGTGGTTTTTATTTAAAAGATTTGAGAAAAGTGTTTTTTATGCTTTTCTTTATTTAATATATTGTTATCGGTTTCAGACGTTATGGTCAAAGGTGTGTTAGTGTTTTATAATGTTATTTTTGAACATTTCTGACTTATTTTCATGATTTTTTTTTTTCTGTAAATTGATTTGTCACGATCACTTTTCTTCCACTTTGTACATTGTGTTGTTTTGGAAATGAAATAAAAGTGTATTTAACTGATTTTGGACGTGTGTTGATGATGCAGTTTAGGTGTGTGTGTCTTGGGTAGGGCTGGGCGATACTAACAAAAACAAATATCTCGATCATTTTTTGGCATATCTCGATAACGATATTCGGGCGATAATTTGTTAGTCCAACATCAATGTGCTAAAACCTGTCTTTAAATTTGTAAAAATGACAACCTTAAATATTCCAATAAGCTTAAAACTGGTTGACTGGCTTAGTGTTTATCCTAATAAAAAAAAAACAATAAAAAAAGACCAAAAATACTCCTCATTCCAAGCACTTATCCACTTATTTTCTAAATTAAATTGGAAGTTTTTTTCCAGTTTGTATAAATATCAAACAAATATTTTCCAAATTCTTCTTTCATTATATTAATTGACCTTTATTTAACCAGGGAAGTCCCACTGAGATTCAGAATCTCTTTTGCAGGGGAGCCCTGGGGGAAGGGTCAGGGGAGGTATTAATGGACATGTTTTTAGATGTAGGAGGAAACCGGAGTACCCGGAGGAAACCTACGCAGACACGGGGAGAACATGCAAACTCCACATAGAAAGGCCCAGGGCGTCCCGGGAGTCGAACCCAGGACCTTCTTGCTATGAGGCCAGAGCGCTAACCGCTGTGCCACCGTGTCGCCCATATCATAATTTTGCTGTTTTGTGAAGCCCTCTGAATAACTTATTGTACTAATTCTGATAGGAACATAAACTGATTGCATCTACAGTATTAGAAAGTTGATAGCATCATTTATTTAACTTTTATTAGAGATTTGTTCTTATGTAGCGTGTTTTACTGCACGATATACTCGATATTCAATTTTTGCATATCTTAGAAACAACATTCACGATATTATCTAAAATTCGATATATTGCACGGCTCTAGTCTTGGGACTAGAAAATATGTAAAAATTTAGATAATATCGTTTAAAAAAATGTTACATCGAGTATATTGTGCTGTAAAAACATGCTGCAAAAAGCTCATTTACAATAAAAACTAAACAAGTAATGCTGTACTTAAAGGCAAGACATCAGAATGTGTTCATTAGGCATTTCAAAAAGCTTTAGGAAATAGGAAAAATGTGTTTATAATGTGAGATTGCTGCACTTTTGTGATTAATTCGACAAATATTTGTTTGATAATTAAACACACTCTAAAACTGACCGTCTTAAATGAGAAAAGAAAGGGATTGTGTTGTGTGTGCCTAGAATTAGTTGTATAGACCCGTTCAGAGCCTACGTCATTTTGGGGGCGGAGCCACACTGGTGCCCTCCGCAGAGTTTCCCCATAAGTTTCTATACAAAACGAGTAAGCTGTACTAACGATATTAAACGGTTAGAAAACTTAACAATGACTTCAAACGAAGCTCTGACCATTCCTAATGTGTTCCTTGGGTTTGCACCAGTGACACATTTTATAACTCGTGATTTTTTCGGGCTAACTAGCTAGCCGCTAAAATCTATAGAAAAAATGAGGGATCACCATCAAAACAAATACATCGGCTCAGAGTCATGTAAGTATATCCTTGGAGTCTTTTACACAATAATCTTATGTAGAAATCAGCACAAAATAAAGCCACAGGTGCAGTTTACTGTGAGTCTAATTCTCCACTGATAATTGATAAATAATTAACACAACTTCCACAAAAATCTAAAGCAATGTCACGTTAACTCACCTCCTGTACTTTTCTGCAAATTACGTCGTCAAACTCATCAAGGGATATGTATGATCAAAGCTTTTCTCTTCTGCACATGAGTTTTTCCATCAAATATAAGTAAATATCAGGTGGCTGAATGTCGAGACACTTACTAACGTCACGCTAACATTCAGTAGATAACTGTACATGCATCTGGAGTCGCTTTCTGTTCGTTAAATTGAGTTTTTAAAGAGCGTTTTGCGATTTATTATTGAAAATGCACCTGTGTAGCTTGAAAAGCCTGAGACTGGGCACCACTCAGGGCTCCAGTTAGCGCGCGCAGCCATCTTTGTTTACTAACAGTAAATGGGTCTATTTTACGTTTTTTTGAGTAGATTTTGATTGGTTTGAGCCTGACTGCCAACAGTATAAACAAGTATAAAATACACACCTTTTTGTAATTATGACAAAAATGTGTTCTTGAGATGATAACTGAATTTACTCGTTTTACTTTTTTGAACACTAGTCAAAACATTTTAAACTTTTTAGAACAGTGATCCACAACCTTTTTCTTGTAAGGACCGGTACAGTCATTTTTAGCTCACTTATTGCTTGATTTTGCTCTTTGTTGTACTAAGTGGGTCTTTATTTCATAGTTAAGCACAAGGAAGCAGTGATGGACTATAAAATAAAAACTCAATTCATACAAAAAGATCCTCGGTCCCGGACTGGTGGTTGGCTGTTTTAGAATCTTTAAAGTTGTTGTTTTTCCAGTGTAACTACATTGAACACAGATTTTAACACATTTATGTTGAACTGACAGAATATCGTTCCAATGTTATCGAGACTCGCCAAAAAAATTATCGAGATAATTATTTTGTCAATATCGCCCAGGACAAGACTTTTTTTTTTCCACGATGAATTATCTGCTCTGTAAAATCAAATGTTTATCTAATTTTATCTGCTTGAACTAAATTTTTTAACCTTTTATAAAGTGTTTTAGCAAATTCTCTTCTTGACCTTCTGACTTACAAGTTTCTCTAAAACTAAGTTGACTTTTCCCCCTAAATTAACGTTAATGTTCAAAATCACCTCTATGTTTTAACAAAATACGTTAGCTCGACTCTATGTATTTTTCTTTTTTTTTCTTTCCCCAAATTTGAGACATTTCAAGTTTACGCATCTCTAAATTCAAAGTATTTATTCTTTTTTGCAAAAATAGCGCTGCAGTTGTTGATTTCGTCCAGCAGATGACGGCAAAGCGCTTTGACAGTTTACGGCGGATGTTACGCACGACGCCGCTTCACTGACCGGTTTGATTTAGTCAGAAATTCTACTTTTTTGCTAAAATAAACACCTTTTCTAAACAATTTCACCACAATTACACTTTTTAATGCACTAGACCAATTTAGTTTCAACAAAATACTTACAGTTGACTAGATTTTTGCTTTTTGAAGTTTGAATTTCTGTTTTTAAGAAGTTACTCGCACTTTCTCGTTGTAAATAGCGTTGTAGTTTTAGATTCCTGTTTGTTATCGCGAACTTGAACGCATCATCCCTAAAACCGCTGCAGCTCAATCACAGGTAAAGATGTTACTTTTACTACATTTTACTGCAATATATTTAACATTTATACTCACTTAAGACCACGACAAAGCGAAAAACAAAGTTAAAATGATAAAACGTGTTTGTGTCACATGTTTAATCTGCATTTCGAACTTTTTACAGCGCGAATCTCTTCGAACATCACAAGTTTAGCAATGATTTAATTATTTTTAAGTTGTTAAAGTTTTAATTTAGAGAAAAATTCGATTAAATGAAACGTTACGTACAGTTCGGGTCAAACAACGTGGCTTCGCAGGCGCCGCAGAACGTAAAACGAATCCTCCTGGTAAAAAACGCTACTTTTGAAATCATTTACGTTGTTTTAAGTTTTAGCAAAATGTTTATACTTTTAAATTCAGTTTTTGGAATGATTAAGGGCCTCGCTTTAATTCGGCAGCTGTGTTTTTAATGTTTAATGTGTGTAAAAATCAGTATTTGTAGGTTTTTGAGCACAGCAGATACTGTCTTCTTGGACTTTGGAAGTAAAACTATTAGGCTAAAAGCAGACAAGTTCCAAACCAGACTAAAACCTGGACTAAACCCGGTTTAAAGCAAGACTAAAGCAGAACTTAAACAGGACTGAAGCAGGACTGAAGACAAGACATAAGCAGGAAGAAACCAGGACTAAAGGATGACTAAACCAGGTCTAAAATAAAGCTAAACCAGGCCTAAACCAGGTCTAAATCAGGACTAAAGGAGGACTAAACCAGGTCTAAGACAGGCCTAAACCAGCTCTAAATCAGGACTAAAAGAGGACTAAACCAGGCCTAAACCAGCTCTAAATCAGGACTAAAGGAGGACTAAGACAGGCCTAAACCAGCTCTAAATCAGGACTAAAGGAGGACTAAACCAGGTCTAAGACAGGCCTAAACCAGCTCTAAATCAGGACTAAAGAGGACTAAAACAGGTCTAAAATAAAGCTAATACAGCAGGACTAAACCAGGACTAAAACAGGTCTAAACCAGGACTAAAGCAGGACTTGGTGTTCTTGGACAGAGACACTATAATTGGTGAAAGTCTCGTTCTCATTAGTTCGTCTAAACCAGAGTCACATGTCTCAGTGGGAGGAGTTTTCACTTGAATATAAACCAGTTTCTCCTTCTTTTTCAGCCTCAAACTCCAGTGTTTTCAGAGTTCAGTTTGTGTTCCTGTTTTTGTCTCTTCTTCTCCTGTCAGAGCTGTATTTCTGCATCTTCTTCTCTTAATTCGAGCTGTGTTTGTGCGTCTTCAGGCCGGACCATGGCGGCTCTGTGGAGGTCGTACCAGGCCTTGATGAGCAGACGACCCTGGACTGTGCAGATCCTCACAGCAGGTCAGACATAATCACCACAAACATCTTCTTTTTAATTGTTAATCTGTGTACGGCCTTGAAAGAAACATTGCCTACTGTTTTGAGTCATTTTCTTTGTCAATTTTAGTTCAAACTGAGCAAATTGCCTGTGTCCTGCTGTGGCCAGTGTCATTTCTAGTCTTCTAGCACTCTCAAAACCCTCCTTTCGCCTTCTCCTCGTGCTCCTCCAGCAGACAGTTTGGTTTGAAATTTGTTTGTGGGAGGAGTCGGCCTCACTTCAAACTCTACTACAGAATGGGAGGGCATCTGACACAGTTCACTGGCCTCAGAGTCAAACACAGACTTTGATCTACAGACTATTAGTTCTACTTTTTTTAGACCTTGTTTGGAAGTGTCAAGATATTCTATTAATAAATAAACAGGATGTGATTTTAAGCAAAAATAGGACTTTTTCTTCATCATGCAGAAAGTTCGAGTTGATAAAGCCGGTCAAAGAGTTGATATGTTTACCTGTTTGGACTGTTCATTTCTTCACCACAAGATGTCAGAAAACCACAGCTAATAATCCAACATTCTCCTGCCTAAAGCCTCTAGACAGGTTAACAATGAACATGACATTAAGGCTGTAACTAACATCATTTTGGTGATTAGTTGGGCGATTCTTCTTTCGATTAATTTATTTTCTTGTTTAAAAAAGCATATTTTTACATTTTAATTGCCTTGGCTTGAAACATAAAACAATCTATCAATTAGTCGCCAAAAAAGAGGCGTGGCTAAAGCTTTGAAGCTAAAAAGTATTTTTTGTTCTGACTGTCTGATTCAAATCTTCCTATCTACCTATCTATCTACCTACCTACCTATCTATCTATCTATCTATCTATCTATCTATCTATCTATCTATCTATCTATCTATCTATCTATCTATCTATCTATCTATCTACCTACCTACCTACCTACCTATCTATCTATCTATCTATCTATCTATCTATCTATCTATCTATCTATCTATCTACCTATCTATCTATCTATCTATCTATCTATCTATCTATCTATCTATCTATCTATCTATCTATCTATCTATCTATCTATCTATCTACTACCTATCCATCTATCCATCTATCCATCTATCATCTACCTACCTATCTACCTACCTACCTACCTACCTATCTATCTATCTATCTATCTATCTATCTATCTATCTATCTATCTATCTATCTATCTATCTATCTATCTATCTATCTATCTATCTATCTATCTACCTACCTATCTATCCATCTATCTATCTATCCATCTATCTATCTACCTACCTATCTACCTACCTATCTACCTACCTACCTACCTACCTACCTACCTATCTACCTATCTATCTATCTATCTATCTACCTATCTATCTATCTATCTATCTATCTATCTATCTATCTATCTATCTATCTATCTATCTATCTATCTATCTATCTATCTATCTATCTATCTATCTATCTATCTACCTACCTATCTATCCATCTATCTATCTATCCATCTATCTATCTACCTACCTATCTACCTACCTATCTACCTACCTACCTACCTACCTACCTACCTATCTACCTATCTATCTATCTATCTATCTATCTATCTATCTACCTATCTATCTATCTATCTATCTATCTATCTATCTATCTATCTATCTATCTATCTATCTATCTATCTATCTATCTATCTATCTATCTATCTATCTATCCTACCTACCTACCTACCTACCTACCCATCCATCCATCCATCCATCCATCCACCCACCCACCCAACCCACCCATGTTTGGCCAGGACACTCTTATAAGAGAGATTTTTAGATTAGGGATGTTCATCATGTCTTCTTAAAGTATTTATGAAAGTGTTTTCCTCTATATCAGACAAGTACAAGTATCAGTAAGAGATGGTTTATTACCTGACTAGTTTTGATGGTCACGTACGTTCGTTCCGTTGAACTAGTCAGGTAATAAAACCATTACCATCTCTTACAGATACTTGTCTGTCTTAGAAGAAAACGCTTTCATATTTTTTTTAATTTCCAGTTTTATCCTGGTTAAATAAAGGTATGAATTAGTGAAAGTGTATTATTTTTGTCTTTTTTTTTGGTCTGATATCAGGGCCTGTCTCTAATGTTGTTGTTCTGATTTCAGGTTCTAATTGTACTTTTTTTTTGGTCTAATTTCAGAGTCTTATTTTGGTTTTATTTTGTCTGATTGTAGTGTTTTTTGGTCTGATTTCAGGGTCTGATTGTAATGTTTTTGGTCTGATTTCAGGGTTTGATTTCAGGGTCTGATTGTAGTTGTTTTGGTCTGATTCAGGTCTGATTTTAGTGTTTTTGGTCTGATTTTAGGGTCTGATTATAGTGTTTTTGGTCTGATTTCAGGTCTGATTTTAGTGTTTTTGGTCTGATTTCAGCGTCTGATTATAGTGTTTTTGGTCTGATTTCAGCGTCTGATTATAGTGTTTTTGGTCTGATTTCAGCGTCTGATTATAGTGTTTTTGGTCTGATTTCAGGTCTGATTTTAGTGTTTTGGTCTGATTTCAGCGTCTGATTATAGTGCTTTTGGTCTGATTTCACGGTCTGATTGTACTTTTATTTGGTCTGATTTCAGGGTCTGATTGTAGTGTTTTTTTGGTCTGATTTCAGGGTCTGATTGTAGTGTTTTTTGGTCTGATTTCAGCGTCTGATTATAGTGTTTTTTGGTCTGATTTCACGGTCTGATTGTAATGTTTTTAGACTGATTTCAGGGTGTGATTGTGCTTATTTGGTCTGATTTCAGGGTCTGATTGTACTTATATTTGGTCTGATTTCATGGTCTTATTGTAGTTTTATTTGCACTGATTTCAGGGTCTGATTGTAGTGTTTTTTGGTCTGATTTCACAGTCTGATTGTGGTTTTATTTTGTCTTATTTTAGTTCTTATTGTAGTTGTCTCTGTCTGACTTCAGGGTCTGATTGTCGTGTTTTTTGGTCTGATTCTAGTGTTTTTTGATCTGCTTTCAGGGTCTGATTGTAGTTGTGTTTGTCTGATTTCAGGGTCTCTGGTGGGAGTGGGAGATGTGGTTTCTCAGCAGCTCATCGAGAGGAAAGGTTTGTCCAACCACAACGTCCAGAGAACGGCCAAGATGATGGGCATCGGCTTCTGCTTCGTGGTAAAAACAATCACACGTTTAGTTTAGTAAAGCCTCAGACAAACGCTCCGGCTCCTTCTAACTCTCTCTGTCTGTCCTGGTCCTGGTTCTGATCCTGGTCTAGGGGCCTGTGATCGGCAGCTGGTACAAGGTCCTGGACAAACTGGTCCTGGGTCGACCAAAAGCGCGGCCATGAAGAAGATGCTCGTGGACCAGCTGTGCTTCGCTCCGTGTTTCCTCGGGGCTTTCCTGGGTCTGTCCGGAGCTTTGAACGGCCTCACGCTGGAGCAGAACGTCCACAAACTCAAAAGGGTCAGTCGCATTTAAACACTGTTACTTTTATTCTTTTAACAAGTCATCAGTCCTGCTTTAGTCCTGGTTTAGTCTTGGTTCAGTCCTGCTTTGTGACTCAGAGCGGCTGTTTTCTCTCCAAACCTTATTTATTATTAATGACAGGATACTTTCTCACGTCAGAAATGAATCTCAAACATGTGCTTCCTGGTTTAGTTTGTGTTCGCAGCGCATCGTCCAATCAGAGCGTGATGTTTACAGAGACAATCTTAGTCCAGAAACATGAATGAAATGAGAACACGGGGCTTTGTTTGAAGTAGGAGCTGGAGTTTTTATTACAACACTGTCGTAAAGAAGCAAACAGTTTATTTTTGTAGAGTCTCTGAGGACTTCCCAAGATCGTTGACTTTGCAAATGTCAGTAAATCAAACAAGGAAACTGATCAAAACCAAACATAGAAAACAGAAACCGTCTTTGGCTAAGCACGTCAAAGCCGATTATTCGACAGTAAACAGCCAAGTGGATAATTGTCCCAGAGCTTCCTGCACAAACAAACAAAAAACCCACAATGGGAACAATAGGAAACCTCAACCTGCAGCAGACTCAGAAGGTCAGAATGAGTGGCTCAAGCCTTCTGCACACTACAGGAGTTTTGTCTTGATTTTAATCTTGATGTTTCCCTCTACAAGTTCAGGAGGCGTGGACAGAGTGAGGATTATCGTAAGAGATGTGTTGTGCTTTCTCTCCTCCTGTCTGTGCGTCACTGCAGTTATTTGTCAGGAGCATCAGTGAGGTTCACCTGCTGCACGAGCACGAGGACCTCTACAACAGAAGCTTCTGGTGCACCATGGGTCAACCTTCTGCCACCATCACTTTATATTTAAAGTGAGGCTAAATACGCAGTCAGAGACTTAAGCCCTGTTTCCAAAGGCTTGGGTCAGGGCTACGGTCCTATGCTGTTTCTACTGCGCAAAGCGACTCTTTCCGCCCCGCTCACTGGGTTCAAAGTGAGCTGCTTTTGGCCCTGCTTTCACCCAGAACCCTGGAGCAGACCTCACAGTGGTTCCTCCTTTAGGCTCGATGATAGGACAAGAGAAAACACAGGCTCAGGCCAAAACCAGACGGAAAAGAGCAGAAAGATAACATAATGTTCCTCACCAAACGTCGACTTGATCCTGTGACAAACCGCTGCATTTCCACTGATGAAAACTTCATTTGTTGCTCTGATAGACTTATCAAAGCAAAGCTAGAGAATTAGCATCAGCTGTTTCCTGTTTGTCAAGGCAAAACACTGTAAAAAATAGTAAATCCTGTTCATAATGTGTCCAACATAATCCAGCCTCAAAGCTTTAAATAAAACAAGTTTAAAATGCACCTCAGAGTCGCAAAGGCTTTTCAAAAAAATTAATCGGAAGTAGTTTCTTGTTTCCACCAGCCTGACCCTCAAGTCACAGCCACAGAGTTACAAATTATTACGCATATTTTTGTGAATCACTCAGATCGACGCCAGGAAGAAAAAGTATAATTCAGATACATTTTCTTTTTTATATAGTAAAGAAAACACATGTAATGTGTGAGTGACGTAGCAGACCCTCGGGAGCCTGGACCTGCAGTGGAAATGCTCACCATCATTAACAGAAGCGACCCAAAGTGAACCAGTCTGAATGACCCAGGCTAATGGAAACGTGGCTCATGGCAGGCCCCCATAGATTTAGTGGAGCCCAGATGCCCTCCTTAGCTCCGCCCCTGTAAAACTGGGTTTTAGAAGCATCACTGTCCTGTGTGATCAGAGCAGACAAAACACTGCTGCATAAACTTAAGTCAGGGCAGTGTTTAAATTGCTTTGTTATTTGCAAGACTCACCGCTTAAAACAGTTTTCTACAACTAAACGTGACATATAAATGTGCTGAAAACAGTTGAAGTTGTACATTTTGGGAGCGACCTTCAGAAGACTTCCCAGAGTTAAACGCACAACCAGAGCCAGGCCTGTGGATCTGATGAACTGTAGTGACGGTCCAGAGCCAGGCCTGTGGATCTGATGAACTGTAGTGACGGTCCAGAGCCAGGCCTGTGGATCTGATGAACTGTAGTGACGGTCCAGACTCAGAGCCAGCCTGTGGATCTGATGAACTGTAGTGACGCTCCAGAGCCAGGCCTGTAGATCTGATGAAACTGTAGTGACGGTCCAGACTCAGAGCCAGGCCTGTGGATCTGATGAACTGTAGTGACGGTCCAGACTCAGAGCCAGGCCTGTGGATCTGATGAACTGTAGTGACGGTCCAGACTCAGAGCCAGGCTGTAGAGTGTGATATAATGGTGTTTAAACAGACTAAAGCAGGTTAATGACTCTCCATCCTTCAGAAGTCAAAGTCTCAGTGGGATTTGGATTCAGGTTCTGTTCAAACTGAGCTCGGGGAGATTCTGCAGATGTTCACACACACAAACACATTTATCTGTTATTTATATACAAAATCTTTCATGTTTCAGTCAAATGAGAATCCAGAGCCTGAACACAAACTTCCTCACCGTTAATAATAATGATTGTTTTGTGTTTCTCAGGACTACACAGACGCTCATCTCAAACTACTACGTAAGTCTGCCTTTATGTCACTTTTTTATCAGCAGTATTTAAAGCCTAAACAGCTGCTGAACTTGTGTTTACATGATCAGGGAAATCAGACCAGGCTAAAAAAAAACAGACTCTATTAGTTTTCCCCTCAAACCAGTCGGACAAGTTTTGCTCCTGTTTATAAGAGATTCACCCGGAGAGACTGGTCCTGCTGTATCAGATTCACTACTGCATGATTCAGACTGTGTTATGTTGATTTACCTAAACATTGTTTATTAATAATAAATAATTGTATTTATAAGAATATCTATCTATCTTGGACATGTAGGACTGTTTTAAATATGTGACTGTGTGTTCCACTTTGTGCAGGAGCTTTATAGTCATAAAAGTGTTAAAGCGAACCCTGGCTATAATCACATGTTTACCCTAAAACACTTATAATCTCATCACTTATATAATACAGAACAAATACCTTGGAAGTATTTGTAGTTTTATTAAAATAGTAGTTTAAAGAAATTACATGGAGGCTGCCATTTTGCTTTGGTTATGACATCAAATGGTTGTTTGTGTCTTCTGGTGGTTGTCAAGGTAACAAACTAGGGAGCAACTATGGTAGGAGCAACCATGGCAACAACCAAAAGCAACCATTTGACATCATCAACCCAGAATGCATTGCACCTGGACATATGGCTGCTCCCAGTGGCTCCAAAACAATGCAGATTTTATAAAAATAGTAAGCAGTTATATATTTGTTTGCAATTTATTTAGTAAACATGACCTGTACTAGCATTTTATCCATATTTGTCTTCATAGCCAGGGATCCCTTTAACTTTATTGCTGGGTTGTGTAGTGGGCAGGGGTTGTGAGCTGCTCAGTTACATTTGTCCCGCTGCAGATCAATTGTCTGTTTACATGAGTCTGAAATCAGACTACAATTGTCGGGACCACATGCGTCAGTTGGGTTTTCCGAAAACCAGTTTACAGCTCCTCAATAGGTCTGCCCGGGTTTACATGAGCTTTGGAGGACTGTGTAATCCCTCATTCGTCCATGAGTGATCCATAATAGAAAGACTTCAAAGTTGTCATCTGGACAGCGTTTCTGAAGATCAAGACGTTTTGACTCTCATTTGAAAGATTGAAAATGAATTTCAGAGTCGAAATGTCTTTGGAAACACTGTCCAGATGACAACTATGAAGTATTTCTACTATGAGCTTGAAGAACTTTTTAAAATCAGAATAGGCTAATTATCTGGTTTTCCTGACCTCCATGTAAACGCCCTACTGTTAGGATAATTATCATTTATACGGTTAAACAATATTGTCTTTACATTGATTAGAGTTTATGCACAGTATTAAGCTACTGTTGTCATGGGCAGGAACTTAAAGAAAAACATCCTCCTGAAAAGTGAAGTGTTTGGCCCTGTCCCAATACTCACACTTGCACACTTGTGCACTTCAAATGTGCGTTGACGACGAGCCGCTGAAGTGCGCATGGTGTCCCAATTCTCTAGAATGTTTTTCACCACACTTCACAACATCATATTTACGCACTTCAGGCAAGTGTGGAGTTTTCAAATGATGCAATGCTTCTACCATAGCAACTTAGCACTGAGAGTTAACAGGAGGCACAGTTTAATAATATACTACGGTAAGAAACCATTTGGCTTGTACCTTGCGCTGCCACAGCTGATTCCTACCAGACATGGACATTCACAGCACTGTTTATATGTTTGTGGCAAGTTCCAATGATCCAAATAGACTAGTAATTTAGCAGCAGTTTAATTCATAACATGTTGAAGTGTGGACTGTCCCATTTCTGTTCTGCACACTTGAGCACTTGTGCACTTGGCGCACTTGCACACTTTCAAACAATGCACACTTCAGTGAAGTGCACAAGTGTGCAAGTGTGAGTATTGGGACAGGGCCTTTGTCTTATTTAGAAAGAAACTTGCATGTTTTTGTTGTGGCTGTGCAATTAAATCTATTTCATTTTCAGTTATGAAAACGACAAATATTTTGTCATCTGGATTATTAGCCTTAAAGTTGGGGTAACAAACTTTTAGTTGTAAATTAGTAAACTTTGTGTTTTCCACTAAAAAGTATAAAGTAAATGCAGCACTTTGTAAAAAAAAATGAGACCACTGTGCACTGTCTGAATTGAACATTAAAGAAGTTTAGTTCTAATCTGCAGCCAAATGCAGCTCTCTGATTGGCAGAGCAGGGTGGTCCTCTCCAGTTTGTGGAGCCGCAATTGCAACCAAAATGTATGCATGTGAATATTATCCATGTGTTGAAGGATTTATAAGAGGAAGTTGTCAGATTTAAATCAACTACTCCACCTTTAACTCAGTTTACATTTACAACAATCAATACAACGTCTGTGTCACCTACTTCATTTGATCTGTTCACTCTCTGCATATTAAAGAGCATTATCGCTCTGTGCTCTTTCCAAGCAAGTCATTGTTTGGTTTTTTATTCATCATAATCGAGCAGACCTAGTTTTTGTCTCAATTCAAGCCCGTTTTTCAGACTTAGAATTTGGTACAGCACCTTTTTCTATTGTTGATCTGAACTGATCGACTCTGAAAACTTGGCCCAGTATTCGCCGTATAATAATCAAAGTCTGTTTTCTTTTATTTTTGCTTCCAGTTGTGGCCTCCAGTTCAAATCGCAAACTTCTACTTCATTCCTCTGCACCACAGGTAAAAAACCCTCTTGCGTTCAGTCTTCTTTAGCTCAGTTTTCCCTCAGATGTACATTTTCTCTTCTATAATGTGGTGTGTTTGTTCAGGTTGGCCGTGGTGCAGGTGGTGGCTGTGATCTGGAACTCTTACCTCACCTGGAAAGCAAACAAACTGTGACCCAACCCGGACACAGACTGGACAAACTTGAATCTCTGTGATCATGTACTTCTGTTCTTCTCACTTCCTTCCTTCGAGATCCCAACTTTTTCAAAGATCTGTCTAATGCATGGCTCCGAGTTTTGTCTGCAGGCGATGGAGCTATTCCGACCATTTTGTGTCTCTGTGTTAAAATCACGGTCCACGTTTACAAATGTCTGTTTAAAATATCCAATCAATTAGTCTATCAAAACTAGGAAGTGTTTAAATGAAAGTGTTTTCTTCTATATCAGACAAGTATCGGTAAGAGATGGTTTATTACCTGACTAGTTTCGACGGGTCACTTCCGTCTTCGTCAGAGGCGTCGCACGTCGCCATGGTGACGTGTCTTATCAGCTGCTGTTCCCAGGCGTGGCCAGCCCAGCGGACCCGTGAGGTCTACCGGGCTGACCACGCCCCCCGCCGCTCGGTGGTCTCTGGAGGAGGCTGCTCCACGTACAGGAGAGTTGGAAAGCTCCCTCGTCTCGATTCAAAGTGCGTGGGCCTCGCTTTCTGATTTCTATTGATTCTTTGATCCATCGTTTGTATTTGTTGGTTTCTTGATGGATAATCCGCGCATTGTCCCAGTCCATAATGTGGTTATCCCGTTTGCAGTGGTCTGATATTGCCGACTTCAAATTGTCCTGTTGCGCCCTCTGTCGTTCATCAACGATGTGGATTATCAATCAAGAAACCAACAAATACAAACGATGGATCAAAGAAGCAATAGAAATCAGAAAGCGAGGCCCACGCACTTTGAATCGAGACGAGGGAGCTTTCCAACTCTCCTGTACGTGGAGCAGCCTTCTCCAGAGACCACCGAGCGGCGGGGGCGTGGTCAGCCCGGTAGACCTCACGGGTCCGCTGGGCTGGCCACGCCTGGGAACAGCAGCTGATAAGACACGTCACCATGGCGACGTGCGACGCCTCTGACGAAGACGGAAGTGACTCGTCGAAACTAGTCAGGTAATAAACCATCTCTGATGATACTTGTCTGATATAGAAGAAAAACACTTTCATTTAAATACTTTAAGAAGACATGATGAACATCCCTAACCTAGGAAAAGTTCAGCTACTTGCATCAAGGCTCCTCCAGTTAAAAGTCTCACTTCTTGTGGCTCCTGCACAATAAAAGCCTCAACATAATCAGCTGAAAGCAGAGTTTTATTGTGAAAGAGTCAGACAGCGACAGAGCTCCAGAGATTCTTGCTCTTCAATCTCGGGCTGTTTCATTCAAATCTGTTTTAAGTCCAAAGGTTTTGCAATGCACCTTTAGAAAACTACATTAGGCTTTTTCCCACTGCAGGAACTTTTTTTAGTTCCTAGTACTTTTTAGTTCCAGTCCCCATTTTAGGCATGTTCACACAGAGCAGGAACTATGGAGCCACACTTTAGGGACTTTTTAGCTCCTGCTCTGGGGCAGGTACTTTACACTCAGACCAGGAACCTTTTGTGACACAAACACATTTACAACACTAACTTTGTTTGGAAACATGTTTTATAGTCTCATATTTAGACATTCTTCCCTTTTCCTCGAGAAATTAAAAGCAGTAACTCCCAGAATAAATGTTTACATTTGTAATAGTAACTATTATTAGTAATAGCAGTGCATAATTGTGTTTTATTGACCATTTCAATGATGTTTTAGCTTTTGCACATCATAGTTTGTACATCATTTTATGTAGAAAGGAAAAACAAATGACAACGTTTAAATGTTTCAGACTAAACAGATACTAATGTTAAAGGAGACCTATTATGTCAAAATCACTTTTCTAAGATTTTAACCTTGTTATAATGGTCTACCTTCATCATTAGTTTACTCAAAGTTATATTTGAATTGATTCATGCACGTTTGAATAATCTTGTTTTGTTCTTCAGCTGCAGCTCAGAAATCCTCGTTCTCACCTACCACCTATCCCCTCCCACTTGTCTGTGTTTACTTGTTATATTTCAAAAGATTAATATTCAAAATGAAGATTATATGTTTCAAAACTGTCCCATAATCACTTTCTAACAATAATAATTTATTTTAAGTCTGTTGCTTCTTGCAGTGACATTTTAAAGTGAAGAGGCGGGGCTTATCAGTTCTGCAGTTTTGAACAGGAAGTCAGTAGAGCTGTTCTTATTTTCAAGTCGTTTTAGATCAACTTTGTGTTTTACAATGAACAAAAGGTAAATTACTGATCAACATATGTTCTAGTTTTTTACTAAATATTAAAAAAAAAAAAACACAATAGGACCCCTTTAAATTTTTTAGCTGTACTTTCAGAAACTGTTGCTGTGTGAACACAAACATGGGGCCAGGGTAGTTCCTCTGATTAAACAGGGGCTAAAGGGATGTAGGAACTGTGGGAAAACGCCTAATGTGTCCCTACTTACTTATGTACCAGAAAGGTATTTTTAATTAGGATAGTATAAATAATCAATGAAACTGTAGAAATACAAGATGTAGTCAGTAATTAAAGACTTGAAACTAAAATAGGACGACTTGAGACTTGACTCAGACTTGAGACGAGAGATTTACTTGAGACTTGCAAAACAGTGACTTGATCCAGATCTCACTGAAACACTATTACTTTAAATGTGAGATGTGACAAATGTGGGCCGGCAGACACACAAACACTTCTTTTTAAACATAGTATTGACCCTATTTTGTCCCGCCCACTTGGCTTGGAAATGCACTTCCTGTTTAGCTCTGTTAAGGTAGCTAACGTGTTTGTTTGTCTGTCTTGTGGGGCAATTTTAATTAAATATAATGACAGTTAAAATAAACCATCGACTGAAATCTACAGGCTAAATGCAGCTAAACAGGAAGTGCACGTCCTAGAAAAGTAGGCGGGACAAAATAGGGTCAATAAGCTGGCAACAATGGAAAGACACAGAGACATTTTATCAGGACTGAGCATGAGACAAACACAACCGAGCCAAACACAGATTCCTGCCCGTTCCAGTGTTTAGTGTGTCGGTGAAAATGTCTGTATGTTTTAGTTCTGATCATGTGAAATGAAATATATTTTTACTGTTAAAATGAAGAAACGTGTAACTCACTGTCATTGTTTACCAAGCTGTTACTTAGAATTCACAATAAAACATGTTTGGGAAGCTGAACGAAGCTGTTTTTTGCAGTGAAGTTACAAGAAGTCACAGGCAAGAGTTTGTGTAGGGCAAAGCCAGTGGAAATTTTTGTTCTTATTTTAAGCCTAATTCTCTTATAACCAGTTAAAATTGTCTTGAAACCAGTGAAATATTCTACATTACATAAGCAATTACATCTTATGCTGTTAAAACAGCTCAAATCTGGATTAAAATTATGATTCCAAGGCATTTTAATTAAGGGTTAGCCTGTAATAGACACAATGAATGGATGCAATTAATAGATAAGCAGCTAATCTTTATACAAAATGTGCAGCAATAATATGACATTCTTTTATCAATAATTGTGGTCCGACCCTTTGTTACTAGTCTGGAAAAGAATACAGCTCCTCTGATGTAAAAAGGTTGTAAGGATGGAATATTACACAACTCAGATTAGTGTGGTTTGAGGAAGAATCAGTTTCATTTCATCAGTTTTACCTGAGATCAGGTCACACAGTCTGAGCAGAAGGACCAGACTTCTCTTTCCACAGCCTCTTTCCAGCTCCTCCAGGGGGAATCCCAGAGCGTTCCCAGAATTGATCCCCAGGACCTCCTCCCTGATGGGACATGTCCTGAACAGATGCACCTCAGCTGGTTCCTCCACATCAGGGGTTCTTAATCTTTTTGACCTCGGGGCTGGAATATTCATGTAGAAAGTAACCTGGGGCCCAATCTCATATTAAATGTATGTACTGATTTTGTGGCCCTCAACAATGTGCTCGTGGCTCAACTTTGGGCTTATGGTTAAGAATCACTGCAATACATGAAGAAGCTCAGAGCCTCCTGTGACTCATCTCACTCTGTCTCTGAGGGAAACCTCATTCAGCCGCTTGTATCTGTGATCTTCATTTAACCTTTTAGAGGTGAGTCAACTTTATATTTCAATAAAATAGAAAGATAAAATAATTTTTAGAACATTCCTTTCTGGGATAAATATGTGTAATGACATAATAGACAACAAATAGAGCAGAAGAAACAGCTTACTTTACCACAGAAACATACAGGAGGAGACCCTCTTCTGGACCGAACAAGAACTCATTCTGTGGCCGTGCAAACCTGCTCAAAGTAAAGTCACACATTTCTATTATTTACTTAGTTCAACAAAGACATCTAAACTAGACAATCATGGTTTTAAGTTAGATTATTTTGGTGGGATTTGTCTCTTTATGGAAATGTCATTATGGTTCTCATGCTACACAGTCTGGCTTTAAGCTTAGATATCTCCATGGAGACACAAATGTGACACGACCAGATCAAGTTATGAGTCAGCTCTGTGAAGAGGCGTTTGGTGAAAAACTACACTGTGCACCTTTAAGAAGAAAACAGCCTTTGAAGAAACAATGTCCCAGATAAATCTGTGGATAATTAAATTAAAAAAAGTGTTGTTCTTACATGAAACTGTACGTGGTGAAAGATCAACTGACAAAAAAGCGTTTGTTGCAATGTAAATAATGAAAATGTCCCGTTCAGCACCACGGACAGCTCCAGCGCGGCTTCCTCCGCTCCACAGCCGCGTCTGGACTCTCTCTGCCCGGGTCAAGTGTCTTCTCTGCCGGGGGGAAAGTCTCTGCTCTGCCCGGAGGAAAGCCTGCGGGAAAGCCTCGGGCAGGGTCCGGACCTCACGTGCACGCCGCGCTGACGTCACAGCAGCTGCGAGTAAAAACGGCGCGCGCGCAAAGGGCTCGCGGACTTCTGCAGAAACATCACCGGACACTTCCACGGACACTTCCACGGACACTTCATCCACGCGGCGCAAAGTAAGTCTGTAGTTTAGTTTGGAGGGAAATATGACGAGTCTATAAGTTTGTTTGTTTGTTTGTTTGTTTGTTTGTTTGTTTGTTTTTTCATACTAGTTTTCAGGCAGAATGTTTGTCTTTCTAACCTGTTACATTTACGAACAATACGTTCTAAAAGGTCAATTCACGGTTGTTAAATTTGCTCATTTTAATTGTTACAAGATCAAATATTTAAACAACAGTGTATTCATAGCTTCATCTTTAAAGATCATAGACACTGAAATATAACAATATCTACAGTCTTAGTGTAAATCTTGCAGTTGTTGCTGAGTAGTGGGTTTAAATGTGGTTAAGATGAGTGTCTGTGGAGTGAAAAATGAAGAAAGAAGAAAAAAAAGGTTTTGCTTGTCACACGTGTCCCTTAAAACACAAGTAAAGCTTTAAAAGTCTAAAGACACAGCAGTGATTTTAAATGAGTTAATATAGACCAAAGCAGAACAACAGTTTCAGAATAACTTTATGATTAAATAGCTCAGAATGTGTTTGGCAAATCCACGTTATAGAATGTCCCAGCCGATGTGTGAGCTGTGACTAAAACATAAATCTAAACTCTGAGGGTCTGGTGCTGCCTGTTGGACAGTAGAATGTGTCTGGAGCTCTTTAAATCTTACAGAAAACAGACTGAACACTAACGTGACCAATGTGGGACAAAGAGAAAGACTGTGGAGAAAGAAAAAAGACACAGACGAGCTGCAAATAAGTGAAGTTTATTTCTCCGACAACGAATGAAATGGCAGAACAAACGACTTACAACACGCCTCATCCTACAACACAAACTGCCTTAGATAATCTGTAGTTTTCACCTGTTTGTGCTGCCTCTTATCTTCACGTATTAATTATTCAATCAATCAATCAATCAATCAATCCAACTTTATTTCTGACTCAAGGTCCATATAAAAAAAATGAAAATAGAGACAAGACACAAACAAGAATAATTTAGAGTCCATATAAGAAGTACCTCCAGAGCTCAGAGGCAAATCTATTAGAACATTTATAATTTCATCTTGTGAGACCTCAAGGCGCTTCACAAACGAATACATAAAGTTACGAATCACTGCGGCCAGAGTAGGAATATTATTATACACAAATGTCCATCCAGGGACTTTCAATAAAATGTGAAGTGCATGATTATTTCTGTATTTACTTTTACATTATCTGCAGCACAGGTGGTCTGATTCTTTAGATTAGCCTGTCCTCGTCCTGTTAGATGTGTCGTTATTCTCTGCTAATGGAGAGACTTAAATTCTCTATCTGTAAATAGATCCGCGTCAGTCTTGGTCACATCTAGAACCTGTTTGTTCATGAGAGTGGAGTTCTCCTTCACCGTGGCTCTCCTCCAGGTTTCCACTGTGGTTTCTGTTTTACTGAGGAGGAGGATTAAAGGACAAGGGATGTGCTGGGACACTTCTTCATTTCTTTGCAGAAGGTCTGAAACCAAGTTAAGATGATCCAATCACAAACTGCTGTTTATTTTCTAACCATTTCAAAACCTTCAAGATGGCGGACGTATCTGGTAGATCTTTTTTTATTTCGGCTCTAGCTTCGGTTTTGAACAATTAGAAACCTATCAATCAGTCCTGTGCAGCAAACTGTGTTGACAGTCTTCACATAGGTTAATGCTTCATTGAAAAAATCCAGCGCTACATATTTACTATAACATCCGATTTAGCGTGGCGCTGTTTCGGTGGAATTTCCGTGTTTTCTGTGATTGGTTGACTCCGCACTTGGAAAACCAGTCCTCGAAATTGAACCCCGGCGCTCTGATCCCAGACCCTTACGTCTTTGTAAAGTGTCTGTCAAAGCATGGTCAGGCAACCAGCCAATTGTTTGAGCTCCAAAGCCCCAAGGGGTTAAATTAAACAAATATATTTGCCCCATTCACATCTGACAGTGTTTTTGCGTCATTCATCTGGACTCCCGCATCTGGTTTGAGCTTTCTCGCCGCAGAAAGTCAAAATTCATGATGCAAACTGACTGGACACCTCAAAACTGTTTACATTGACTTAACATGCAAACCTGACGCCTCGACGCAGACATTTTAAATTCACCATATGAATCTAACGTGAGCTGATGTTAAACTCAGGCGTGCAGTCACTCCCACACCTGTGTCTTCTTCAAACCTGTCCCTGTGTGTGTGACTCTATCGTGAGCTGATGTTAAACTCAGGCGTGCAGTCACTCCCACACCTGTGTCTGTGTTTCAGGATGAAGAGCTGGTCTGTGCTGTTGCTCCTCTCTCTCCTCCTCCTCTCTCCTCCTCTCGCTCGCCCTTCCTCCTCCGCTCCTCCCTCGCTCCTCTCTCTCCTGGACTCCCCGCTCGCCCTTCACCTGCTGCGGCTGCTGGACCGGCGGCAGGAGGAGGTGGAGGCGCGTTCCCGTGACGATGGCGGCGAGGAGGGGGCGTTCAGGGGCCGCCGGGACGAGCCGCCGCCCATCTCCATAGACCTGACCTTCCACCTGCTCCGGCGCATGATGCACATGGACAAGATGGAGAGTCAGAGAGAGCAGGCGCTGGTCAACCGTAGGATCATGGACGAGGTCGGCAAGTGAACGCGCCGCCGGGACAGTGAACGCATCGCTGGGACAGTGAACGCACCACAACAACAACCACCAACTGTACAAGCTGCAACTGTTTTCAAACTACTTATGTTTAGGATTTAAAGTGCATATGACAGGTTAGATGCATCTTTCAGGATTATATCTAAGATTTCATTAAACATTCTGTTGTTTTCACCCAATTTGGCTGTTTTTATGAGGTGTATAATTGTCTTTTCTGCAGCTATATCAGCCCACCAACATGTATCCTAGTCAGGCCAAAGTACAGACCTCATTGTAGACATACGTGGAAGCGTTTGTTTAAATCCTTTGTTCATGTTTGAATCAGGTTTGGGCTGGAGGCTGCCATCATCAGACGCTTCCCAAAGCCATCCTTTACATCAGGGGTGTCAAACTGGCTGACCAGGGGCCAAATGTGGCCCCCAAAATGATTTCATGTGGCCCCTGGGATGATGTCTGATTATCATTGGTAGTGTGCTCTGATAAAAGCTCGTAGCAATTTAAGAGAAAATGAGAATCATTTTTAAATGAGAACTTCTAAATCGCACTAGAATGCAGCAAAAAGGGATTCTACACTAACGTCTTTGGTCTCAGATAGACATGAGTCACTACAGCCGGTGGCGTAGTTGACATAGTAACACAGATGTTTAGTCCAAATGCAATGGACATCAGACGAGGGATTTTAAGCTAGTCCTGAACAGCAATCTGCTTAAAATAAAGTTCTCTTTTGTCATCTGTTGTAGATGCAGCGACGGCTGTAACAGCAGGAAAAGTGCAGCTTCTAACCCAGGTTTTCATAAGGAAAAGTTGTAAAAGTGAGCGAACTCCGCGTACATTCAGAGACTGGCTGCTTTCATGAGCCTGGGAAGAAGTGAGCACACGCACCACTCGGTGTTGCCAGACTTTCAGAGAGCCAAAAGCGACAGCCCCGACCCTCAGCACCTCTGCCTGGGCTCATGAGCACAGAGAGTCTCAGTGTGTGCGTGGAGCTTCTGTTCGCTCACTTTTATAACTTTTCCTTCTGAAAACCTGCCTCAGAAGCTGCACTTTTCTTGCTGTTACAGCCGTTGCTGCGTCTACAACAAATGACAAAAGAGGGAAAAAAAATAGTTTCAGGTTTTGCCCCAAATTTCGTCTGATGTCTATCGCATTTGAACTAAACAACTGTGTCACTATGACAACTACACCACCTGATGTAGCGACCGATGTCTATCTGAGACCAGAAGACGTTAACACATAAACCCTACTGCAAACAACATGTACAATACAATATAATGAAATGTAAATATGTGTTATGTTAAGCTTTATAAAGCCCAATGGCCATGTTTGAATATAACACAGGTAAAGCTGCAACCCTTCACACACTCTGACTTCGATCAGTTTGCCCTAGCTCCATTTGAGTTTGACACCCCGGCCGGCTCTACATAAAAACATTTTCTTTAGTCATCTGTTGTAGACGCAGCGTTGGCTGTAACAGCAGGACAAGTGTAGCTTCTGAGGCGTGTTTCTGTAAAAGCGTACACACCGAGTCAATCTGTCTGTATTTTATAAACTTTAATCAGTCACTTTCCTCATTATTTCCATCTTGAAACTATAGAAGAGGTTTACCACAAGACCTGTCACTCCAAACTGAGTCAGAATTAGGAAAATGCAATAATCTGTCATACGGACTTTAAACAATTATTTATTTTTAACCGTTTCCAACAAGCTTTTCTCATAAAACAAGTACTGGATCAGGACTAATCGATGTTGAAGTTACTTTTGTTTTGACCCTGGGCATTCACTCATTCCTGTTGTATTTAATGTATATTTGTATCTTACATGTACTGTACAAACTGTAGCATGAAACTCAACAGAAAATATCATCAAAATATAAGGCCTTGTTAAAGTAAGTCTAATGCATCGGTCTTTATATTTTCTAATAAAATGTTTGCACTAAACTCAATGTTGTTGTTTTTTTGTTAAAAAGACACAGCGTTAAGTGTGTTTAATGTGTGAGGAGGAACAAGTGGGGAGGGGCAGGTCCTCTTCACTACACACCAAATATGAATTTTGAAAAAACACAACAAACTCACAGGTGACATCCAAAATCAAGGACCAGTTTGGTTGATGGTGAGAGACAAACGTTAGTTTCAATGTGCTCCCAGAAGCCTCACATAGATTGTGTTTTCCTGTGCTTGTCTTGGGTTTGTTAAAAATGCTGTTTAAAACTGTATAATTGACAATTAAAAGAAATGGTACCACATGAAAACTCTAACACATTAGTTGTTCCATGAAAGTAGCGGTAACATAACACATTATTTTTTCAGGGCACAATAGAGGGATTGTTGGTTGATGTCACTTTCCGCTCTACTGCTCCATGCAAAAAGAGACACTGTCCATCAGGTTAGCTGAGGAAACTTCTTTGATTAAAACAACACCTGTGTCTCCAAATTTTTATTTGGATCAGGTCTGAACCGGTCTGACAGACGTCTGTCTCCTGAAGCTTGAGACAGTGTTTTTTCACCTGAATGTCATGTTCAAGGGTCGTAGGGTCGAGTTTCATTTCTATGTTAATTTAGCAGCAGAACACAGATAAACTCTTGTAGTTACTGACAACAGCCCTGGCTTGACTTGTTTCCACTGTGTCAATGAGCGGCGGCTCTTTATGCATTACAAGAGCGTGTGCATCGCCCGTGTTGATAAAATCCCTCCATAGTAACTTAACAAGTTACTTTTCAAACAAATGATACCAAACACTGACACAGGTGGAGGAGGGGCAGGTGTATATGAGCAGGCACAGGTACGGTGCCCTGAAAGTTGGCCCAAAGGAGTACCGGTTTTGGTGTGTTTTTGTTTTAAATTTTTTGTGCATGTTTTTGTATTTGTGTCTTGAATTCACGTTCATGTTTTGCCCTTCAAGGCCACCGTACACACTAAATCATTACTGGTAAATATAGAGGGATTTTTTGTTTATTAACACGGGCGATGCAGAAAGAGCCGCCGCTCATAGACACAAACAGTGAAAATGTGTTGAAAAAGCTCCTTTGTCAGTAACTACAAGAGTTTATCTGTGATAAAACAAAAGTTCTGCTGCTAAATCAACATTTGTGAATTAAATTCGACCCTACGACCCTTAAAAGTTACATTCAGGTGAAAAAACGACAAGAAAAACTCTGTCTAAGCTTCAGGAGACAGACGTCTGTCAGACCAGTTCAGACCTGATCCAAACAGCTGCTCTCGTCCTGTTTCGTTGTTTTATTCAATGAAGTTTCCCCAGATAAGCTGATGGAGTGCGGTTCTTTGCATGCGCAGTAGAAAAGTGACATCTACCGATAATCCCTCCATTTTTATCATTCTTTAGTGTTGACTGTTGACTGTTCATAAGACCCTTCTTTTATGAATGCTCACTTCAGTATTGTAATATTGAAACATGAATCTAAGTGAAAAATGCTCCTAGTTTATGTGCTGTGCTGATCCTGAGCTGCACAAACCCATGGTCAGTGTTTTCATCGACTCTAACGACCTTCACTTCCTCAGAAGAATCTGTTTCTTCTTCTTCTTCTTCTTCTGTGTTTGATGAAAGTTTGAACAGATCCTCAAAGACTGTTCTGGACATTTGTATTCATGAAGCGTCTCTGGAGTCGCCCTGATGTTAGAGGTGACTCTTCTGCTCCGGGACACACTTCACAGGGGTCACAGGTCACACGGATAGAACCTCAATTTCACACAGAAGGAGACATAAACGCAGTATGTGCAGGAGTCTCTGGTGGAGCTGAGTTATTAAGACAAAAAAACGACAAATGTAAGTAACGTAGCAGTGTAAAACATTACAGAGAAAACGAGATGATTCATCTCAAGGGGTTATTCCTCTTAATAAATAAATAAACTGCAGTGAGGAACAAAATACTCAGTGAATGACTGGGGGAAAACCTTTAATTACGACAGAATACTTTTTATTGCAAACATTGGCTTTAACATTTTATTTTATTGACATTTAAACAAAGACAAACAACAAATGAGCTGCTTAAATGGGCTCAGATTAAGTAAGATCAACATTAAACATGATTCTGAGCCTGATTCAGCTACTGATCTGTGTCTCTCGCAATAAGTCACTTTTCCAGATTTTTTTGTATTTAAAAGTAACTAAGGGCCTGATTTATCAAGCCAGGTGCTAAATTGCGGGTGAAAAAAAAAGTGTTGTTTATGAGCATCTAATATTGGAAAATGCACATACAACAAACTAAACTAAACAGATATGAACCACCTCAAGTGTGTGTGAGAGAGAAAAATGCCATCTCTGCCCCTAACCTGTATTGCGCATGAGCAAATGCTTGATAAACATGAACCTAAGAGTATTTTGTTAGTAACCTTAATTTAATTACAAGTATGTTCACAGTAACTACGGGTAAGTTACTCTTCTAGTTACTCAAAAATGTAATCTAACCAACACAAACAGCAGCTGCAGAGAAAACAGGAGCAGGTTCTGTTCAGAGCTGAAGCTTCAGGTTTTCTTCTGATACAAACTTCTGTTACATTTGTCCTCGGTCTCTTCTACCACTTTGAGCTGTTTGTGGATATTGGATGTAAAACACATTTGCAGAGCAGTTTATTAGTCCCTCGGAACAAAACTCTGGCTCAGCGGTGAGTGTGTTTGAACAGCTCTGTACTGGACCATCCTGAAACCTGCCGTGCTCTTTACAGGTGATTAAACTCAGAAACGTGGATCTCCTTTAAACTTTCTCTCAGTTGTTTTGTGTTTTCTCAGATGAAAGTCAGCGAGTCCGTCTGAATCATCTCCCTGGATCATCGTCGGAGCTGGATCCTCGTGACTCAGTCTGGAGGAGGATCTTCTGCTGCTGCTGGAGACAAACTTTAGAAGGTCTGTTACACAACGACACAAACAAAAGAAGTTCACGTCAGGTTCAGGCTCAGTTTAGTCCTGGTTCAGGTTCAGGCTCAGTTTAGTCCTGGTTCAGGTTCAGGCTCAGTTTAGTCCTGGTCCAGGTTCAGGCTCAGTTTAGTCCTGGTCCAGGTTCAGGCTCAGTTTAGTCCTGGTCCAGGGTTCAGGCTCAGTTTAGTCCTGGTCCGGGTTCAGGTTCAGGCTCAGTTTAGTCCTGGTCCAGGTTCAGGCTCAGTTTAGTCCTGGTTCAGGTTCAGGCTCAGTTTAGTCCTGGTCCAGGTTCAGGCTCAGTTTAGTCCTGGTCCAGGTTCAGGCTCAGTTTAGTCCTGGTCCAGGTTCAGGCTCAGTTTAGTCCTTGGTTGGGTTCAGGCTCAGTTTAGTCCTGGTCCTGGTTCAGGCTCAGTTTAGTCCTGGTCCGGCGGGTCTGCTTCGGTCCAGGTTCGATCCAGGTTCAGGGGTTTACATCTGCATCTATGGCTGAAGTATAATCAAACATAAAAATATAACGTTGTCCTTCTTCATTAGTTTAAATCCATTGCGCTTCTTGTGAAAAGTGTTACAAATACAGATATGTGTGACGTTCTTCAACTTTTTTTATGTTACAACATCGTCAGTTACATGTCAAGAGAACATTGCAAAAACTACGATAAATTAATTAATGCTGCACTATGTAACTTTTTAAACCCTCTGCTTGACTCAATGGTGATGTGATTGATTTGCAGAATGTTGTTTTTGTGGCTCAAAATTAGCTTCAGTGAACACAAATTTTATTTTAGAGCTTGCACCACAGATCTGTGGGGTGCACGGTAGTGATGTGTAGATGATACCTCAAGGTGTGTGTCACACTTTTCCCTCAATGTGTCGACACTAAATCACACTGTGTTGGTGTGTGCATGGGCTCCATCTGGTGGTTTTAAAAATGTACTGCAGCCATAGCCTTTTACAAAAGAAACATCATAGGCCTACATTGTAATGAGTTTACACAAGTGCAAGATATTTTTTTTCCACATATGAACAATTGAGTGTATGTTCAATAACATACAATATGTAATAAAACGAAATTAGCATGAATATTGCTGTTCTTAGCAATATTCACTCTACTATTTGTTCATACTTTTTTTTTCCTTGTTGCAGATGAGCTTGAGAACGCTTGAAACATTTGCATATAAAATGTTAAAATTACAGAATAACACAAATTTATACGAATATAGGTCTTCACAGACGAGTTTGAAGTAGAGAAAAAAAAGTGCTACCATGGTCTCGAACCCGCGACCTCCTGCATTCTGTATCAGCTGCCTAGCCAGTCAGGCCAAACAGCCAATGACATCTCCATGCAGAGGCGGTTCTAGCCTGCATGACTCCCTGGGCGAACAAGCTCCTCTGGCACCCCCCAAACCCCCTAGCCCGCCCCGAGGCCGTTGGAATGCCGCTTGCGGCTTTAATTATTTTTACAATTATTGTATATCCACATCTGTCAAAAAGTGGTAACAATCTGTCAGTAATGTGATTTTTAATAATCAAATTGAACTCAGCAGCATTACAGCTTCTGAACCTTCTTCTTGATATTAAAATGGAGAATTAGTGTGCTAGCCAGGCAGGCTAAATAATAATTATGACAGTTGGGCAAAAGTCATTATACCTTTATCTTTTTTTCTCTTATTCTTTTTTTTTTAAACTGAGTAGGCCTACCTGAGGATTTTGACCGTCTCATTGCACATGCAAATGAAAAATTTATGACTAAAGAGACTACTAGCGTTTCCACCCTCTTGTTTTTAATGCACATTAAGAAGTATCAAATAAGTCCTGGGAGGTGGAAACGGCCAATATCACATTTAGAATCCCTAATGCGCATAAAAGTTAATACGCTCTCTAGAGGTGGATTTTGTTTTATGAAAGCTGGAAACGCCGTTTTATTTGTTTGCATTAACTCGTGTTTATTTATTTGCATTAACTCATGACGCAAATTAAAACCCACAGGACCCCCGGGTTACATACCTGCAGCAGCGGCTCTGAAGGAGGGACTTGGGTGATAAACAAAGCCAAAATAATCCACACAGACTGGGTTGTTTTGTCCAAAATGCTGATGTTTGCTGAGGTCCGCCAATTAAAACTAACCCGGAGAAACACAGCGCTGTTTGATCAAAAAAACTCCGTGAAAGTTTATGTTTGTCCAACACTGCGGTGATTCAGGGCTCGTCCTTTCCATGGCGGAGGGTTTGTGTTAAAAACAAAGACAGCAGCCTTTTATTTTGGCTGTTAAACAGATCCATTGCATTAATAAAGTGATAACCGGATAAAGTTTGCAGAAGACGGAGCATTCTGCCGCTAACAACTTAATATTGAAGAATCTGCGGCTGTGAAAAAAAAGTGAAACCAAACAGACTGTGCACGTGGCGCCCTCTGCAGGATCAGCGGTGTTATGACACAGCTCATGACCAAAAACTGTTTGTAAAGGGACGCGGCCGCCAGTAGAGGGTGCTGTTTCTCCTGGTATAGCTTGACCTGTTAACTGTACATTATTTTTGCATGCGTCCTGCGGCGCTGATGAAGGACTTTTGATTTTTTTTTCTCGGCAAATGCCGCCCCCTGGCAAATGCCGCCCTGGGCGGCTGCCCACCTCGCCCACCCCAAAAACCGCCACTGTCTCCATGGTGCAGGAGGCTAAATAACTGTTAACCACACTATATTTGTATTTGCGAATTCTGGTAAATGTTGTGTTTCTACATCACAACACACAGAGAAAATCAAGGGAAATCGTCTTAGAAAACATTTATGAAATATATTACATGTTAAAACAAGTTCTTATTTAGTCTTATTGTTCGTTTATCCTCAAGAGGCCTGGTGAAGCAGAGCCTCCTATGACGCGCGTCACTGCTCTCTGGTGTTGGGGAGAGTTGGTGCCTCAATAACACATGATACAAAATGATACCTTTCGACACCGTAACTGCGTTGGTCACGTGATTTTTCTTAAAGCGATGCGCTCGGTGAAACAGCTCGGCTGAGGCCTCGCTCTCAGTGAATGGCACATGTATCGATGCCTCGGCTCGTTTAGCCCATCACTAGTGCACGGTAGCAGAGTGGTTAGAGCTCTGGCTTCCCAATAAGGAGGTCGTGGGTTCGACTCCCGGGTCGGACCATATCAACATCTCATGATCTCTCTGGGTGGAGTTTGCATGTTCTCCCCGTGTCACTGTGGGTTTTCTCCAGTTTCCTCCAAAAACATACATGTTTAGGTTAATTGGGCATCACTGTAAATTTCCCTTAGTGAGTGAATGAGAGAGTGAATGTTTGTCTGTCTAACCCTGCGACGAGTTGGCCACTGTCCAGGGTGTTCCCCGCCTAAGGCCCAAAGTCACTGGGATAGGCTCCAGTCACCCGCGACCCCTAACGGGATTAAGCGGTAGAAAATGAATGAATGAATGAACCACAGATCTGACTTGGCCTGGTAGATGCTCGTCTCCATGGAGATAAACATGTTTAAAACCTACGTTCCAAAGATCGATTTTCAGTCAATGTCACTTTCTGCTCTACTGAGCATGCTCCATGTAGAAAGAGACGCTCTCCATCCACTTAGCTGGGGAAACTTCTTTGAATAAAACAATGAAACAGGACAAGAACAGCTGTTTGGATCAGGTCCAAACCGGTCTGACAGACGTTTGTCTCCTGAAGCTTGAGACACTGTTTTCTTCTGTGTTTATCACCTGAATGGCTCTTTCTGCAGGTCGGGTGAGCCGTGTTGATAAACAAAAAATCCCTCTGCACCATTTGCATGGAGAGAGTGACTGCACACACCACTTCTGTATCTGTGTGTATTTAACCCTTTCAAAGCCGTTCTCTTTTTGCCACAATCACAGTTTTAGAAAAAGATTCCAATACACAAAGTGAATCAGATTTATCACTTTCTCTCGGCCCAAAAAATGACATGACTCATATGGAGACAGCATTACAAACTTAAAAAGGTAGATAGACCAAACTATGAGCCACCTGAGCTGGCTCCTCTCTGTGTGAAGGAGCAGCAGCTCTACGTCAAGCTCCTCACTTCCTCATTTGGACCGCTTTTATCTGTGATCCTATGTTTTCTGTCATTCCCCAAAGCTCATGATCATAAATAAGTGTTGGACTGTAGATTGTCAGTAAGTCGAGAGCTTTGCCTTTCGACTCAGCTCCTTCTTCACCTCAACAGTCTGACAGAGCGACTTCATCACTGCAGACCCTAACTCTGCCTGTCAGTCTCACGCTCCATCCTTCTGTCCCTGTGAACCAGACCCTGAGAGACTTAAACTCCTCCAGGACTGTCCACCACCTGAAGAGAGCAACTGGAGAACCATGGCCTCAGATTCTAGTCTCACGTTCTGGTTGAAAAGTTCCACAGTGAAGGATCTTTATCTGTTGAATGTGTTTATTTCCCTTCCACCTCTGATTCACTGTGTTTGAATCAGTTCATCCTCTTCCTTCTGCGCTTCATTAAAAATAGCCGTGAAAAGGTTTTACGTAAAGACGTCCGAACAAAACCAGGATTATTCCCCAAAAGAGCTTTAGATCAGATGAAAGGAGATCATACGTGTGACGGCTGAACATACGTGTGGCTCCGCAGATAAATTTAACCGTCTGAATGAGAGGAGAGCTTTGGTGTCTTTGTGCAGGAGATTCTCACGGATAAATCTGGTTTGGATCAGATCACAAACACAAACTCGGACAAGACTCTGAAGAGAAGAGCCACTTAAAGGCACCAGAGACAGGTTTTTTATTCACGGTTTGATTAAAATGAAGGTACAAACTAAAGTCAGAACACAGATTAGATCACAAATAAAAAGTGGAGGTTGTGGGTTAGATTCAGTGAGAGTCTGGTTCAGAATCAGTCTCGTCTTCGTCGTCTTCGTCGTCGAAATTCACTGATTCTGAAAAGATAAAAGACATGTTTAGTCATAACTCTTTGGACCTGTTCTAGTCCTGTTTTAGACCTGTTTTAGTCCTGTTTTAGTCCTGTTTTAGTCCTGGTTTAGTCCTGCTTTAGTCCTGTTTTAGACCTGGTTTAGTCCTGCTTTAGTCCTGTTTTAGTCCTGTTTTAGACCTGTTCTAGACCTGTTCTAGTCCTGTTTTAGTCCTGTTTTAGTCCTGTTTCAGTCTTGTTTCAGTCCTGGTTTAGTCCAGCTTCAGTCCTGCTTCAGTCCTGTGTTTTGTACCGTGGCAGAAGTGGATGTTCCTCAGTTTCTCGGTCAGTTCTTCGGTGTCGATGGAGAAGCGACTCATGTTCTCAAAGCCCAGCTCCAGCCGCTGCAGCTCCGGACCTCGACTGGACTCAGACATCCTGAAGTCAGACCGGACTCAGACTCAGACTCAGACTCAGACTCAGCGCCACAGAAAGACAAAAGCACAGACATGTTTGCCCTCTGACATGTGAGTTGTGCTGTTGTGAAGGAAAATTAACAACACTGAAAAACAACAAAAGAAAGCTCGCAACATGGCCGAACAAGACAAGATACATGACCTGTTAGCAAAGATGGCAAGTACATTTAAGTAGTTTTGTTTGAGTATCTGTACTTTACTTGAGTATAAAACAATCTGGTGACTTTTTACTTTTACTTCTTACATTTTTCAAGAAATATCTGTACTTTCTACTCCCTACATTTTAAAACAAGTTAGATACTTCATAAGTCCATAAATAGCTTTTATTCTTTTTAAAACTACTGTGTATCAGACTTTGTGAACAAGTTAACCAGTAAAAATGCCAAAAACTTAATAATTTCTAACAATTATGTATTTATCACACGATAAACGTCAGTTTAATTCTAAGTAATTAACTGTGAAGCTCATTTTTCACTCACACGCATTACAAACAAAAAAAAGTGTTTTGGTTTAATGTGGATTTTAATCTTAATTTTTTTGTATTTGTTTCTGATTAAGATGGTTAAACTTCTACTAATAATTTAACTTGTTTTGACATGTTTCTGCTTTGAAATGTGTTTTATTTTAAGCCAAATTATCTACTAAAGACATTTTTATGCACCATTCTGGCCAGTTTGATTCAAGCTAAGATCTCTTGAAAACATCAGAAATGTCTTGAAACATGTGAAATATGCTACAATTTTTTTTGCATTTTTATTCGTATCTGGTTAAACAACAAAAATTAACATGAATACAGTGGTCCCTCGTTTATGGCGGGGGTTACGTTCCAAAAATAACCTGTGAAAGGCGAAACCCGCAAAGTAGCGATCTTCATTTTTTACCAGTAATTTCAGTTGATAACCTGCCTGGTTCTGTTGTTTAGTGTCTTTTGTGCAGGTAATAATGCGCCAAACACATGATTCACCGCCAGATACAACAGCGTGAGTTGTTTATGTGACGCTTGAATAGAGACGGTGCTGTGCGCGTTGGTGTGACGATAGTGGTTAGTACCGTCCTGAGCGGGAGTCGAACCAGGATCTTTCGTTCCGCAGGCGACCGACAAACACGCTCAGCTAAAGGGAACGCTCCCTTTAGCCCAATCTGCCGGTCGTGCTTTTATACCTGAGGGGGTGAGTTTATCCCATACCACCACACATTTCACCGACCTGGTCCCTCTTGTGGGTCTACACCGGTTACATTGGTCTGCTCTGCTTTTGGCACGTTGCCCGTCCCGCTGCGCTCCACAGACGACCGCAGAGCCACGGATCACACAGACTCCAGAGTCGACACCAAACACATCTGGACTCAAGTGAAGTCACAACACGCTCCTCAAACACATCTGGACTCTAGTGAAGTCACAACAGGCTCCTCAAACACATCTGGACTCTAGTGAAGTCACAACACGCTCCTCAAACACATCCGGACTCTAGTGAAGTCACAACACGCTCCTCAAACACATCCGGACTCTAGTGAAGTCACAACACGCTCCTCAAACACATCTGGACTCTAGTGAAGTCACAACACGCTCCTCAAACACATCTCTGAACTACACAAATGACGTTCCAGCGTGAACAAACTTATCATGGTAACTACGAGCTCAAAGAGTCAAATCCTCACCTGGAGAAACGTCCGAGCGTCAGGTCAGCTTCCCCTGCATGATCCAAACTGTCTAAAGTTTTATAAAAGAGCTTCTGTGCTGTTGTCTGTGAATGCTGCGATGTGATACGGTCCAAACAATGAGTTTGAGAGAAAAGCACGCTTACAGCCACGTCTATAGGACCAAGCACTGTAAAAAAAAGACAAAATTGCACACACAAAAAATCCGCGAAAGCCGCAAAAAGTGAACCGCGATAGAGCGAGGGACCACTGTATTTTGAATTCCAGTCATTTTAACTGAGACTAGATAAGAACTTTTGGCAGTGATTGTACTTTTTACTTATTTTACTTCAGTAAATTTGCAAAGGATTACTTTTGTATTTTTACTCAAGTAAAGCAGTTTCAACACTTTTACCAAAATAACTGTACTTTTACTTGAGTGTTGAACTTCAGTACTTTTGCCACCTCTGACTGTTAGAAACAAACCCCAAAGCCTGATGGGTGAGAGACAGTACCACACTGTTACCATGCTGTGTTGTTGGTAGGTTCACAAAACTGTCTCTGACCTCAGAAAGTTGCGGAAAACTCTTCTAAACTCACAAAGATAAACATCTGATTCTTATGTATTAATCATTCAGATGAAACACAAATTGTTGTTTATGTCTCTGATCCGTGCCGAGCCAGGCCACTCCAAACCGCTCCAGGTCAGTACTCACTTTTGCAGGATGTCTTGGGCCGTCTGCGGAAGGAGAAACTGCACAGTTAATTTGGTTTTCCCCCAAAAAACCTGAAATGTCAAGCCCTTGTCCGGAGTCTAATTTTGTGTTTAATAAAATATTTAAAAGGGCAAAGCGGAGTTTACGGTGCAACTGTTCGTCCGCTCGTTCGTTTTACAAATGTCATAAACAGATGAGACACAAAATGAGAGTTTTATCGGACATTGTGGAGTAAAAGATGAGGACATTTGGAAGCTGCATCACTTCCTTTCAGAACAAATCTTTATGGCCGTATTTCTTCAACTTTTCAAACCAAGCACAACTTAATATAATATTTAGCTCTCCAAATACAACCAGATCAAACTTCAGATCATTTTATTTTATCTGCCGGTCCAGACGTTCTCACCTGTATGAACGTGGCCATGTGCGGCTGGTCCATGTTGGCGATGGCGTTCTCCACCAGAGTCACGCCGGCCTCCAGGTGCTGGGAGTGCGCACAAATGAGAGCGCGCACGTGTCTCAGCCTCTCGTCCTGCTCCTCCGTGATGACGCTGATCAGCTCCTGCTTCCTCTGCTCCAGGATGTGAACCAGGCCGTCTACGCTCTGAGACACCAGCTCCGTACGACTGCGCCCGCTCTC
Source organism: Mugilogobius chulae (assembly GCA_038363315.1). Classification (NCBI taxonomy): domain Eukaryota; kingdom Metazoa; phylum Chordata; class Actinopteri; order Gobiiformes; family Gobiidae; genus Mugilogobius; species Mugilogobius chulae. The sequence goes on from JBBPFD010000489.1 coordinate 669,134, forward strand.
CTGCGACAAACACACTCTGAGACACCAGCTCCGTACGACTGCGCCCGCTCTCCTGCGACAAACACACTCTGAGACACCAGCTCCGTACAACTGCGCCCGCTCTCCTGCGACAAACACACTCTGAGACACCAGCTCCGTACGACTGCGCCCGCTCTCCTGCGACAAACACACTCTGAGACACCAGCTCCGTACGACTGCGCCCGCTCTCCTGCGACAAACACACTCTCCATACGACTGCGCCCGCTCTCCTGCGACAAACACACTCTGAGACACCAGCTCCGTACGACTGCGCCCGCTCTCCTGCGACAAACACACTCTGAGACACCAGCTTCGTATGACTGCGTCCGCTCTCCTGCGACAAACACACTCTGAGACACCAGCTCCGTACGACTGCGCCCGCTCTCCTGCGACAAACACACTGAGAGACACCAGCTCCGTACGACTGCGCCCGCTCTCCTGCGACAAACACACTCTGAAACACCAGCTCCGTACGACTGCGACAAACACACTCTGAGACACTAGCTCCGTACGACTGCGCCCGCTCTCCTGCGACTAACACACTCTCCATACGACCGCGCCCGCTCTCCTGCGACAAACACACTCTAAGATACCTGACGATTGCGCCCGCTCTCCTGCGACAAACCAGCTCTGTACGACTGCGCCCGCTCTCCTGCGACAAACACACTCTGAGACACCAGCTCCGTACGACTGCGCCCGCTCTCCTGCGACAAACACACTCTGAGACACCAGCTCTGTACGACTGCGCCCGCTCTCCTGAAACAAACACACTCTGAGACACCAGCTCCGTACGACTGCGCCCGCTCTCCTGAAACAAACACACTCTGAGACACTAGCTCCGTACGACTGCGCCCGCTCTCCTGAAACAAACACACTCTGAGACACCAGCTCCGTACGACTGCGACAAACACACTCTGAGACACCAGCTCCATACGACTGCGCCAAACACACTCTGAGACACCAGCTCCGTACGACTGCGCTCTCCTGCGACAAACACACTCTCCATACGAGCGCGCCCGCTCTCCTGCGACAAACACACTCTAAGATACCTGACGACTGCGCCCGCTCTCCCGCGACAAACACACTCTGAGACACCAGCTCCGTACGACTGCGCCCGCTCTCCTGAAACAAACACACTCTGAGACACCAGCTCCGTACGACTGCGACAAACACACTCTGAGACACCAGCTCCATACGACTGCGCCAAACACACTCTGAGACACCAGCTCCGTACGACTGCGCTCTCCTGCGACAAACACACTCTCCATACGAGCGCGCCCGCTCTCCTGCGACAAACACACTCTAAGATACCTGACGACTGCGCCCGCTCTCCCGCGACAAACACACTCTGAGACACCAGCTCCGTACGACTGCGCCTGCTATCCTGCGACAAACACACTCTGAGACACCAGCTCTGTACAACTGCGCCCGCTCTCCTGCTGCAAACACACTCTGAGACACCAGCTCCGTACGACTGCGCCCGCTCTCCTGCGACAAACACACTCTGAGACACCAGCTCCGTACGACTGCGCCCGCTCTCCTGCTGCAAACACACTCTGAGACACCAGCTCCGTACGACTGCGCCCGCTCTCCTGTGACAAACACGCTCTGAGACACCAGCTCCGTACGACTGCGCCCGCTCTCCTGAGACAAACACACTTTGAGACACCAGCTCTGTACGACTGCGACAAACACACTCTGAGACACCAGCTCCGTACGACTGCGCCCGCTCTCCTGAGACAAAACACACTCTGAGACACCAACTCTGTACGACTGCGACAAACACACTCTGAGACGCCAGCTCCGTACGACTGCGACAAACACACTCTGAGACACCAGCTCCGTACGACTGCGCCCGCTCTCCCGCGACAAACACACTCTGAGACACCAGCTCCGTACGACTGCGCCCGCTCTCCTGCTGCAAACACACTCTGAGACACCAGCTCCGTACGACTGCGCCCGCTCTCCTGCGACAAACACACTCTGAGACACCAGCTCCGTACGACTGCGCCCGCTCTCCTGCTGCAAACACACTCTGAGACACCAGCTCTGTACGACTGCGCCCGCTCTCCCGCGACAAACACACTCTGAGACACCAGCTCCGTACGACTGCGCCCGCTCTCCTGAGACAAAACACACTCTGAGACACCAGCTCCGTACGACTGCGCCCGCTCTCCTGAGACAAAACACACTCTGAAACACCAGCTCCGTACGACTGCGCCCGCTCTCCTGCGACAAACACACTCTGAGACACCAGCTCCGTACGACTGCGCCCGCTCTCCTGCGACAAACACACTCTGAAACACCAGCTCCGTACGACTGCGCCCGCTCTCCTGAGACAAAACACACTCTGAAACACCAGCTCCGTACGACTGCGCCCGCTCTCCTGCGACAAACACACTCTGAGACACCAGCTCCGTACGACTGCGCCCGCTCTCCTGCGACAAACACACTCTGAGACACGACTGCGCCCGCTCTCCTGCGACAAACACACTCTGAGACACCAGCTCCGTACGACTGCGCCCGCTCTCCTGCGACAAACACACTCTGAGACACCAGCTCCGTATGACTGCGCCCGCTCTCCTGAGACAAACACACTCTGAGACACCAGCTCCGTACGACTGCACCCGCTCTCCTGCCACAAACACACTCTAAGACACCAGCTACGTACGACTGCGCTCGCTCTCCTGCCACAAACACACTCTGAGACACCAGCTCGGTACGACTGCGCCCGCTCTCCTGCGACAAACACACTCTGAGACACCAGCTCCGTACGACTGCGCCCGCTCTCCTACGACAAACACACTCTCCGTACGACTGCACCCGCTCTCCTGCGACAGACAAACCCGGGTACGTCTACGCTTAGCTGGCACGGAGCATGAGTGAGCCGCGAATCCACTCTGAGTTCCTCTTGTTTGTCTGACTTCATCAGTGTTGATAAAAGTGTTAGTGGTATAAGTCGCAGTACCTCCACAGTCCTGCAGATGTCCTCCATCTGAGAGATCAAAGCCTGGATGTGGTCGTTAACGGCAACGAGCCCAGCGATGCCGTCGCTCAGCTCCGACTGCAAACACACAGATTCTTAAAGTTTTATTACAGACATTTATGAACACTGTCATTTTTAGTTTATCTAAAAATAGATCTAATTCTGTTACGTGACAATGACTGCATTTTAATTATTAATTAAGTTATTTTCACAGATGTTCAAACTATTTTAGTTTGAATGGAGCTGTGGTTGTGGCACATTTATTACTCAAAATAAAGAGTAGGCTATTGTATTTTCAAAAGAATTTATTAGGCCAAAGAACTCACATTTTATAATCTGGTAACTGTGTAGAGCTTTGGAGTTATGGGCCCTTTTTCAATGCTAGGCTAGTTCCTGTTAGCTTAAAACCTGTGGATTGCTTCTTTTCGTTTCATTCATTCCTTATGGGTAATTTGTCGAGATGCAGTAATATTAATCAGTATTTAAAAATCACAAAGCACAGAGTGATTTTCAACTAGATCATCACTGCAGCGAGTTCAGAGCTTCACACACGAGGTAAATACTTCATCCGGGAAAGTTTGTGTGTTTAAACAAGTGTGCATTTATGCTGCAATGCTAAATGCTAACAAATAACTAAACATTTTTGTTAAAACTACATACAATGCCAGGCTGATTGTTTTTGTAAAAATGTTAGTTCAGTTTGTAGAGTTATTTAAACATTATGAAGTAAATTAAACGTAGGTTAGCATTAGCATTGAGACACTAACAGCACATTTTATAAGCACATAGTAAAGGTTTTAACATGAAACAAATGATGATCTGATTGTAACTTGTGTCTGCTTTGTGTCAGTTAAATATTTAATTATTTTAGTGTGTCTCAGCTAGAGATGCACCGATCCGATACTGGGATCGAATATCGGTGCCGATCCAGGAAATTTTGCTGGATCGAGTATCGGCTCCATGATATCGGTTCAGCCGATATCCCAGTTGTGTTTAATTGGACATAATGAGTCTGATTTATGTCTGATGTTGATCCAAAGTCTCATCATGTTTGACATTTTATTCTTTCTCTCTCTCTTTCTTTCTCCTCTCTCTTCTCTTTCTCTTTTCTTTCTCTCTTTCTTCTCTCTATTCTCTCTTCTCTCTACTACTCTGTCTTCTCTTTTTTCTTCTTTCTTTCTTTCTTTCTTTCTTTCTTTCTTTCTCTCTCTCTCTCTCCTCGTGCTCTCTTTCCCTCTATCTCTTTCTTCTTTTCTCTCTTTCCTCTTGCTCTCTCTCTTTCTCTCTCTCCTCTTGCTCTCCCTCTCTTTCTTCTCTATTTCTCTGTCTTCTTTCACTCTCTCTCTCTTTCTTCTCTCTTTCTCTCTCTCTCTCCTCGCGCTCTCTCTTTCTTTCTTTCTTTCTTTCTTTCTCTCTCTTCTCTCGTGCTCTCTCTTTCTCTCTCTTTCTTCTCTTCTCTCGCTCTCTTTCTCTCTCCTCTTATTCTCCCTCTCTTTCCCTCTCTCTTTCTTCTCTTCTCTCTTTCTCTCTCTCTCTCTCTCTCTTCTCTTCTCTCTCTTTCTTCTCTCTTTCTCTCTCTCTCTCCTCGCGCTCTCTCTTTCTTTCTTTCTCTCTCTTCTCTCTCCTTGTGCTCTCTTTCTTTCTCTCTTTCTCCTCTTCTCTCGCTCTCTCCTCTCATTCTTTCTCTCTCTTTCTCTCTCTTCTTCTTAAGTTGTTCAGTTTTGTCTTGCAGTATAAATAACACTTTATGATCAAAAGTCTTATGTTTTGAAAATGAAAAAAGAGCTATTTCAGTCCTTACACAAGTATCGGTTGATATCGGGTATCGGCAGATGCTTAATTCTAAAGTATCGGGATCGGTATCGGAACTGAAAAAGCTGGATCGGTGCATCCCTAGTCTCAGCTAACTTTCCATGTGGGAATGAAAGTGACTATCTGCTAATATTTTAGGACCGGAACTAGCGTCGCCGCAGCTCTGTGAAAAGGGCCTACTTCCTGTATTCTGGTGGGTTATGTGTTAAAAAACAAACAAACATAAACAGCAGCAGTAACAATGTAAGTGCGAGGAGACATTTCCGAGGACAAATACAGTTCCTACAGTTTAGTCCTGGTTTGGTTTAGTTCCTGGACTGAGTCAGACGCTCTTTTCACTGCATCAGACCCACATTAGTCACAACGAGCAGTTTTTGTATCTAAACCAAACGGTGCTGCTACACTGGGTTTGATTTAGAGGTGAATCTGTGAATGCCTTCTGCCTTTTTTGGTCAATTATGATTAGCAACACAGCTTATTGTCATTTTAGAACAACTGTAGTGTGTTTTTACCTCTTTACCTTCAGCTCTTCTGGTGCAAATGATAAAGAATCATTTAACAGGTGGATTTCAAATGATTATTGGTTAAACTCATGTCTGAAACGAGGCAGGTTTTTATGGCTTTGATGGTACAAAGTGACATAATCTGTTGTTTCTGCTCTAGTCTCTTTCCTCGTTGGATCAGTGCGACTCTTACTCATGTGACAGTGATTCAGTGAGAGATGTTCAAATGTCAACAGCTTCATCAGAAAAATCTGCTTCGGTCCTGGTTTAGTCCTGGTTTAGACCTGGTTTAGTCCTGGTTTAGTCCACTGTTTTAACGAGCATAAAGAATGTACTGAAAATATAGTAATCACAATCAGTTAATCAGCTTCAGTTGTGACTAAATCAAACCAGGGATGTGTGTGAATATAAAAGAGGTTTGTTCTCATGGTGAATATAAGCCCCGCCCACACACATCCCAAATGTGTTACATCTCTAATAAAGTAAACATGAGAAAAAGAGAAACTGCATTTGCTGTGATGCCCGTCAAGTAAATAAGCGTCAGAGCAACAGCGCAGAACAGAGGTGCTTCAGAGCGCATGAGCTCACTGTTAGCTTAGCATGAAGCGCCTCACAACTTTAGGACTAAATAAGAACTATTCAACTTGGTCAAACCAATGGCACGTTTCACTTAGAGAGCGAGTTTTAAGGTAAACTCACTGCGCTTTAACACAAATTCAACATTTCAGTCTAAAATCGTCTGACTTTTGCTAACGCTACAGATGCTGCGCGCTGTGTGTAACGAGCCGTGCGCTTCACCGCGGGTGTTTCGTTACAATGAAGGAGAGGCAGGTGCAGCACGTGTCAGTGATCAGAAATAACTGAGATGTATGTAATATTGTGAGCCAATATATAGTGCTTATATGACAAAACAAAAACTAATCTTTTTTTATTTATAAAAAGTAATGTTTTTAAACGTGCGCGTGATACACAAGTGTAACCGATCCACGTAAACCCAAACTCACTCCCTCAGGTATAAGAACCCACAAACAAACTGGGCCACGGGGAGCATTCCCTTTGGCTCAATGCGTTTGTCGGTCGACCGCCGTGTGGGAGACCCGAGTCCGACTCCCGCTCAGGGCATGTGTAACACCCATACCGGGCCAATGGTGCCGTGACCTGGATTTGTCCTGAGTGGTGTGAGTTTAGAGGGGTGAGTGTAACCGATCCACGTAAACCCACACGAGGTACCAGGTAGGAGAAGTGTGGTAGTGGCGGGACAACTCCCGCTCAGGACATGTGTAACTAAAAAGTCTTAAATTTCATTCTAGAAGTTGTGTAGGAACCCTGAAAGAACATTGCTCTCAGTTCAAAAAGAGTTCTGTTGGATCAGTGTGGCAGTGTTGGTGCAGTGACAGTCTGACAGTCTGACTGACAGTCTGACTGACAGTCTGATTGACAGTCTGACAGTCTGACTGACAGTCTGATTGACAGTCTGACTGACAGTCTGATTGACAGTCTGACTGACAGTCTGATTGACAGTCTGATTGACAGTCTGATTGACAGTCTTCAGAGTAAATACCTTCTTGGTCTGGTAGATGGCGCTGAGCGGAGCCACGTCACAGTCTTTGTGTCGACCGAACACTTTGCACATGGAGCAGGTCGGCGTCTGACACGGCTCACAGTAAATGTTAATGCGCTCCTCCGGGTGGTCCTCACACATGCACTGAGGCGACGGGAGCGCACCGGCCCGCACCTGCACGCACCTGTCAGACAAACACACACACACATGAGCATCTGCACACACCTGTCAGACAAACACACACACACATGAGCATCTGCACACACCTGTCAAAAATAGTTTAACTTGGACTAAATCACATCAAGCTTTTTTTCTGAGCTGTGCTTATTCCAGTTCATATTTTCTCATCACACGTTTGACTAAAATCATCTGAACTTGAAGCCTTTGAGGCACAAACAAAGCAGTTTCACTTTCAAATATCAAACCCTGCTCTGTTGACTTAACAGGTCAGAATGAATGAGTGGCATTCATTGTGTCATTGTGTGCAAACAGCCACTGTTTTTTAGCCTCGGCTCAGTTTGGTCTAGATTTAGCCTGGTTTAGTCTGGTATTAGCAAGGTTTGGCTTGGTTTGGACTAAATTTAGCCTGGTTTGCTCTAGATTTAGCCTGTGGTCTAGATTTAGCCTGGTTTTGCCTAGTTTGAGGTTTTTATCAGATATTGAATAAAAATCAAGAAAAAAGGGGACGGCCTTCCGGAGGGACGCTGGGATAAGAACAGGTTTTGACTCAGAGATTTACCGTCTGGGCCAGAAATGAGAACCAGTTCCAGTGAAATAATAAAATGAATCTTGCTTTTGCAGAACTAAGCGACTCTGTTGGCATTCACCTTATTTTGACCTGCCCGCTTTTCTTGGCAGTGCACTTCCTGTTTACCTGCAGTTGAATTTAGTTGCTGCATTTATTTTAAGGAACGTGATTAAGTTTAGGAGAACAGGTAAGTTTAGGAAAACGTTTTGGGTAAAGGTTATGATAAAAAATATAACAGTTCAGGCTCGTTTAGCAACAGTTATAAACTCGTCACCATGGCAACCAGCACACTTCTGTCCCTCTGGACCAGACTATCTGGCACTAACCTTATTTTAGCTGTCGTTAGATCTTTTAAAGATGGCCCTGTCAGATAGACAAGCTAACACGTTAATAACCTTAACAAAACTAAACAGGAGGTCCGCTGACAAGCAAGTGGGCGGGGCAGAATAAGGTGAATAGCACTCCCTACCATGCTCTGATATTGAGTAAAACATGATTCACTTCTCTCCTTTTTTAATATTTTTTCAAAGCTAATATTTAATCATATTTTGGGCCATGTGTTTGTGTAAAATTATAGATAAGAAAGAAAAATATCAGGTTCTCAGGAGAGCTCTGGTTGGGTCGGTGCTCAGAAGTTGTTGATTGTTTGATTTATTTATTCATACCTTTTTTTTTTGTAAAATAAACTCTGCATCATTTTATTTAGACTGAATTCTGTTGGTGTGAATATCCTCAAAGTCTTGTTTTGCTGCAGGAAAGTCAGACATTCGGGTTTAGCATCAGAGCTAATCTGATTGCACGGTTCTGTTTGAGTTTGGCTTCAGACAACCGAGGACAGACCCAAACTCAAACTATCTGCTTTTAGACACTTTTCTCTTCTGACAATGCTGCAGAATCTTAATGTGACACAGATGAATCAGCTCACGTCGCGGGAATCAAACTCGCGACCTGTTTTTTCCTGAGTTCTGTTGTTGAAAAGCTGCAGTAGTGATGTGTAAGTGGCACTTGGTCTGACTAATCCTGCCACATCCCGCCCACCTCGGAGCTCAAACTCCAAACGTACAAACGGTGTGAAGTGAGGGGAGTCCTGAAGAGCGGCTCTGACTCACGTTCCAAAAACCTGCTGCTGCTACAAATGTCTTTACATTAGTCACACAGAGAGAGGAATTATGAAACTAGAACTAAAGCTGGAACTACTACAACTTCTACCACTGCTTTGACTAAAATACATTTAATTTTATGAATGTTTTAAGTAAAGTCTCTCATCATTAGTTCACTCACAGTCGTATTTAGATTGATTCCTGCATGTCTGAGTAATCTTGTTTTGCCCTGCAGCCGATGCTAAAGTGCTCAGAAAAGTCCTGTTTTCACCCTCCACCTATCCCCGCCCACTTGCCTGAATTTACCAATGATTACTCAAACAATTCTACCAGCCAGTTGGATTCTTGTAATGTTTGTTAATTCAAAAAACTCCATCTGGCCTTCCACTTTTCCGATTGGTTTAGAGCCGTGTTTCCCAACCAGGGGTTGCGCGGACCCCAGGCGGTACGCGAACATTTGCCAGGAGGTACTTGGGATGATTCCAGGACTAAAAGAATGGTAGAATTGCAAGTATTGCAATGTTCATTCATTCATTCATTCATTTTCTACCGCTTATCCCGTTAGGGGTCGCGGGTGACTGGAGCCTATCCCAGTGACTTTGGGCCTTAGGCGGGGGAACACCCTGGACAGTGGCCAACTTGCCGCAGGGTTAGACAGACAAACATTCACTCTCTCATTCACTCACTAAGGGAAATTTACAGTGATGCCCAATTTGGAGGTGGGAGGAAACCGGAGTACCCGGAGAAAACCCACGGTGACACGGGGAGAACATGCAAACTCCACCCAGAGAGACCGTGAGATGTTGATATGGTCCGACCCGGGAGTCGAACCCACGACCTCCTTATTGGGAAGCCAGAGCTCTAACCACTTGGCTACCGGTGCACCCCCAGTATCGCAATGTTATTTAAAGCATATTTACATGTTAAGAGGTCATTTTTTACATTAATATTTTAAAAACAATCAAATGCAATGGTTATAAATGAAAATATAAGAGCAAAGATAAAATATCCCTAAAAGAATACATGATCTAGGGCAGGCATGACCAAACTTTCTTTGGCCCCCAGACTTCCTGCCAGATTTGCCTAGTCTAGTTTTTAATGTCAAATTTGACCAATTATTCTATAGCTATTAGTTAAAATAACAAACATTCTAATGCATTTTGAAACCTAATATGAATGTTTAATGCCCTATTAAAAGTGTGGTGGTTCTCTAAAATTACGGTAGGTTAAATACAAAATGTTGAACGATTCACTCAAAGCCGTGTATTATTTGGCCCTCTGCTCCATGAAAGTTTCAAAATGCGGCCCACTGCAAAAAAAGTTTGGACACCCCTGATCTAGGGCAAGGGTGTCCACACTTTTTTCATTAAGGGCCGCTTTTTGAAAAATAAATGGACTGGAGAGCCATGTAATAGTCGGAAATAAAGGGAATTCTTTTAAAAAATTGCATTTGACTTAGTTTGGATGAGCCACAACACCTTAAATAACGTTTTGTATATTAATTTTAAGTTTGTTTAACACCAAACTGGTTGTTATTTAAAGTATGATGACAGAATTGTTCACAACATTAGTATATTTTTGTAACGTGGGCCAATTTAGCAGCGAATCTGAGGGCCACAAAATATTGTCCAAGTGGCGTATTTGGCCCGCAGTTTGGACATGCCTGATCTAGGGGGTACTCCGTGTGTGAGATCATGATTAGGTGGTCCTCAAGATGAAAAAAGTTGGGATGAAAATTCACATTGCAGCAGGGCGGGTTGCTACAGGCCGGAACATATTTGGCACCACTTTATAATAACTACACCAGATTTAGTCTTAGTAAAGCCTTATAAAGCATGAACAAAGAGTTAATAATCCATCAATAAACAATCAATTAATGGATGAAAACGTTTATTAAGGCTTAGTTACTGCTCACTTAGGAGCTAAGATTAGGATTTAGGGTTGGGTTTGTAGTAATTAAGTCGTTACTAAGCCTTAGTAAATACTTTAGTCCATTAATTTCTCATTTGTTCATGATGAATTAACTCATTATGCATGCTTTAAGAGTTTATTAAGGCTAATCAAGGTGTAGTTTTTATAAAGTACTGCCATTATTTTATTCTTTCTAAGCCCCTGATAAATAACTAATAATAATCTAACTTATCGT